>PVJH01022050.1:0-31467 GCA_004026705.1 Nesogale talazaci | reverse complement strand
TGGGGGGTCAAATGACCCTTTCACCCTGCCTGATTCCTAACAGTAGCAAAATTACAGTAATGACGTTTCAATGAAAATATTTTTATGGTTAGGGAGTCACAACCTGAGGAACTGTATGAAAGGGTCGTGGCATTAGGAAGGTTGAGAACCCCTGCTCTAGGAAAAGACCAACAGTAAATTAGGAGACAGGAGCAAGCTGTATTTAGGAATCAAAGGATTTCATCACAGAAAAGTGAGGGAGTGGTGATGGAGAGGAACAGAACAGCTGCCACCAAGCCCAAACATCAAGTTTGTGCTACACTGCTGGGGACCAGCTGGTCCCCTGGTTCAGGCTGCACTTCTTTCTAGTTCTTGGATTTGTCCACCTAGTAGGTGGTGTGGCCTCGGGGGTTGGTGCTGGGTCTGGGGAGAATGCCTATTCCAAGGAAGGCAAGCTCATCACAAAGTCCTATTTTCCTCCATCCCAACACCGACCCCTGCCCCCTAGCCCTGGCTGCGATCCAAGTATGGACACAGACACATTCCAGAAGGCAGCCTGGCCTGCTCTCCTCTCAGCTGCGGCCGGAAGCCCAGCTCTGCGCTGACACCTGCTGTCCAGGACCCTGGATGTCCTAAGGCGCATGGATGCCAGCTTGCTGGCAAGGAGCCACAGACCCACCCCCCCACCCCCCAGGCAACCTGGAGCCATGGGACTCAGCTTCAAGCCAAGAAGCGGGAGGTCTTGGTGACCACAGTCCCTCTGATCATTGTGCCACAGACCCAATCATGAGGCATACTGGGAGAAATGAGAACTAAAGACAGTGAGCCTTTCTCCCCCTCCCAGACCTTCCGCTGCTCCCTAAGCTAACCCTGGAGCATGCAGGGGGGTTGGAAAGAACTTGGCTGAGCTTAAGTCCTCATGCCAGCTGCAGCTATTCATTCCATTGCCTGAAAGTCCCTTCTCCGCCCTGGGCTTCTCCCCCTGCACTCAGAGTCAAAAGCCCAGCACTGGCTCTGGGTTGGAAGAGGAAGAGTCTGATACTTGGTCTGCAGCAGGGCTGAGATCCTGCAGTCCATGAGTGAGCCCCTGACCCCTTCCCCACTTTTGGCTGACTCCCACCTGGTCAACCTAGTCTCGGTGTCACCCAGCTCTAGGAGATTTGGCCCCACTGGATGTCCTTGGCTGGGTGCTTCTGAGGAGGGGGACTTGCGCTAAGTGTCTAGGGTATGGGTGTTGAGCTCAGCACAGTGTGAGTCCTCTGGGGAACTGGGTTCAGCACACTTGACTCCAGTCTGCTGGTCTGGGCTCCCCCCTGCTTAGATCAGGCCAACATGGTCTGCAAGGAAGACACCGGGGCCCTCCTGCCTGTCCTCCCATGAGTGAAACCTGTGCTCAATAAGGAGCACAGGAGCTCAATAAGGAGGCTGCACTTGGGTCAAGCAGAGCCCAAGTTCAAAGCTAAGAAGAAAAAAAAAAACGATGATCACCAAGAAATAACGATGGTCTGAAGTCAGGATTTCAGATCTGCAGGACCAGCAAGAGCCACTCTGGCCTCCCAGGACCTGAGTTTCCCTTAAGTAGCGCAAGGCCTGATTATGCCTCCACCGCACTAGTCATCGAGTCTGGGTACCCCGGTGGCTCCAAAGGGCTGTCACTGAGTGTTGTCTTTCAAAGAAACCGCAGCCAGTTGTCCAGCAAGGTTCCACAAACCTCTGGGTCTTGTGGAAGCAAGGCCCAGAGACACTAAGGTCCACTCCTCCCCAACTGCGTTCCAGTACCCTGTGGTCTCGGGCAGATGTGAGATGTGGGTAGCAAGACGGGGGTGCACTGTCTTTCTGAGAGGTTTCCTGACACCTGTTGCACAGCTGCCGTGAGAGGCGGTTCCGGAGTGGACAGGATGCTAGAAGCTCCCCTCTCTACTGGGCCTTTCTGAACACCGTTCCTGGGGCAGGGGCTCAGGAGCAGACAAGACATACCTCCCACATGTTGGGCCCTCCTGTCATTCTGGCTTCAAGACCGTTCCTGACCCAAACACACCGAGCCTAGCAACGGCCTTACAATCGTTGGGCAGCTGAGCTACCGAATTCCTCCTCCTTCGGAGCCCAGATCTGGCCCCTCCTGCCTCTAAGGCCCCCACGCCCACCGGGCTTCCTTTTGTCCTTTGATGTCCACTCCTCTTCAAGTGACCCATCTGGATACTGTCTCTCTCCCAAATTAACCACTAGCCCAGGGAGTGTGTCTTCTATTTTAACCTCTGCTCACTTCAATTTAGCAAGCATGTGATGTGCTATCTGCCTGGCCGGGCAGGCCTTTTGGCCCCAGGAGATGTCTGATCAATAGGGATCGACTGAGAGGATTTATTGATTCGTCTTTCCCTCTCCTCTCATCTCTGGGAGCAGAAAAGCCGGAAGCTCCGGGCTGCATTCACCCTGCCCGTCCTTCATGCTGGTTACTGATCAGTTCCCACCCTCCGCTCACAGGGTTCTCTCTCACGCCTCGCCTTCCATGGGTGTTTTTTTGAGACCTGAAAGCACTAGTAAAATATTGACAACTCATCTCCAGGAAAGCGAGGCCACACAAGCTATAGGTGTGCGGGGCTCCTGAATGTAGAATTCCTGATGATCCGCCCTGGAACTCAAAACTCTCAACTCTCTGCGATCCAGTTGTTTCCAACTCAGAGAGACCTTTAGAGGGTCTCTGAGGCTGTGATCATCACAGGGGCAGACAGCTCAACCCCCCACCCCCACTGCCACCCCCGGAGCGACTGGGGGCGTGCTGTGCTCTGTGCAAGGCCATCTAATTCACACACACACGTTAAAAAGGAAAAAGAAGATGACACAGTGTATCCTTCTGGCAGCCTACCTCTCAAAGTGCTCCCAGCTTTGAAAAGCAAGCTCTGAGGCTCAGTTTTTTCATCCGTGAAAGCTGAAAAAAGCCGCCTCACAGGCTGGGACTTATGATGGTGCTCCTGAAGAAGCCCTGGAGGGGCACATGGGGCTGCCATCTGCAAGGTTGGCAGTTTGAAATCACCAGCAGGTCCACAGGAAAAAGAGGGGGCTTTGTACTCTAGAAAACTCACAGGGGCAGTTCTACCCTGCGTTCTAAGGCCACTGGGAGTCAGTACGGACTTCATGGCAGCGAGTCTGTCTTGTTGATTGTCATTAAGTGCTGCACTGCTTACTCACAAGGTCGGAGGTTCAAAGCCATCAGCTACTCTCTGGGTGAAAGATGAGGCTATCTGCTCCAGGAAAGATGTACAGTCTTAGAAACCCTGTGTAGAGTTTCCACGGGCCAAAATCGACAGCTTGCCCGTGGGTTGGGTTTGGGGTAGGGTCTCTGCTCCTGAGAAACTTACAACACCAAGCATCCACTGTGGCTATTTCAAATGCCTTCCCTCAGAAGGATCAGGAGTGTGTGTGTGTGTGTGTGTGCTGGGCAGAGAGGAAGGGGGGGGGAGAGCATTCCAGACAAATGCTTTAGACAAAAGTGACACTCAAATGACTGAGCTGTGGGGTCCACTTCCCCAACGAAACACCACTTCATCTCTAGGAAGCTGGCCTTGCTCTCAGATCGACTGACCCCAAGTCCCCTGATCCTACTGGGCGAGACCCCTGCAGCTGGACCACCAGCCTCGGAAGGGGGTGGCCCGTCCTCTCACCCGACTCTCTCTCAGGAACTGCCTCGCGTTCTGTCCTCCTCCTGCAGCCCATCACACAGGCCCCTGGGAGCAGCTGTCTCCTGCTGTCCCGCTCCCCTGGCAGCTGGGCCCAAAGCAGCTGAGCAGAGGCGTGTGAAGTTCCATGGCCATTTCAGCTCAGCAGGGTGGCACTTTCTCTGGCTGAGCAGCTGTCAGTGTGGCTCTTGGGTGACAGGTTTGTTTCTTCACCCTGCCCTCCAGGGAAGCCCACCTCCTGAACAACCCCAGGAGATCCACCACCTCAGGTATTCCCAAACCACTCTGACCGAGCGAGGCAACGCTGGGCGTGGGCTCCGAGCCGGGAATCAAATCGCTTCTGAAACTACCTCAGAAAGTCCAAAGTGAATGTGGCCGGCTCTTCCCTCTGTGAGCTCATTCTAGACAGAACCCCGAACAATGGACGAGAGGCACGAAGTCTGGCTTTCACTCGGCCACAAAGTCTCCAAGGGAAGTGGTGCTTTCTCCCTCACCTGTCTTGGTTGCTGAAGCTAGCACCTATTTGCAGAAGGGTTTGCTGAGGCAAACCTTGTCTCCACCAGAGAGCCTGGTCTCGGGTGATCAACTGTCCTGCTTTGCCCAGGACCCAGGCGGCTTCTGGGGGGCAGGATTTTCAGTGTCAAAGCTGGGAAAGTCACCGGCAGACCTGGAGGAGTTGGTCATAGTAGGCTCTGCCCCCAAAGAGCAAGTCTCGGCCAGGGATCGCCAGCCTCCGCTATGAGATGTGCTCTCCCCGGCCTGCCACGCACTTAGCTGGACATGGATGAGCAAGGTACCATCTGACAGGGAAGAGGACTGTTTTTGCATAAGCTCCAGGTAAAGGTCAAGCCACCATGAAAAAGTTGTGGAAGCGCCCTGCCCTGTTTCCAGCACCTCCTCCATTCTTTTAACCATTGCTCTCAATGACAAGGCTCCATTCAAAACAAGAGAAAACAGGACAGCGGGACAGATGGTTTGAAGTATTCTTTTAGAAAACCCCGGTTCCAGGATTTTGTCATTATCCTGGAACATGAATGCTAACTCCCCAGGTCCTTCCCGGGGCTTAGCTCTTTATTCTGAAAGGAAGTTCAGCGGGGCAACACTTTGCAGTAGCTAAAGAGTCCACAAGGGCAGACCGCCCCCTCTCCCAGACGTCAAGTGACATGTTACTCTAGACACGCCTACCTTAGGGATCATGGAAACAGCTTCTCCTGGCTTCAGATCTGTCTGCCGGGCTGGTTTCTTGCATAATTGATAGCTGTATCTGAGAGTAAACCACCTGGTGCCCTGACAGCCAGGGAGCCACAACAAAAGACGAGTAGGTCCCGTGCCTTGAGGACAGAGGGTCCTGGGGCTGGGGCAGCCCTATCCATCAGAGACACTGGAGCCTCTCCCCATCAAGGGCTGCTTTATTCTCAAGAACTCCCCAGGGTTGTGTGAGAAGACGGCCTCAGCAATGCTCCCTTCAGCCCAGCCCCAGCCCCAGCTCCTCTGCGGCGACCATCCTTTAGGTCGCCATCCAAGGTGGACAAGGGTGCCCACGCTGTTCCCAAGAGGCCTTGAGGGGCCATCTGCGAGGAAGGAGATACTCAAAGAGAGACACTGAGTGGGGCACTGTCCCCAGCTGTGGCCCCAGAGGGACTTGTGAGGCTGGGCAACGAACACACGATGTTCCAGGCGCCAGGCGCCATGGCTGGGCCACCAGAGGATTCCTATCGGGAATGGAATTTTGAACGACCCCGGTCAGAGAAATAGCACCCTGGCACCTGCATCTTGGGGTTGCCTATGGGCAGGCTGCCACGAGGGCAGGCTGGAGAAGGCCCTGCTCTCTGGATCTCTGCCAGGAGCGTCCCTGGTGCCCTCTCTGCTGCACAGCCCCCCCCCTCCCCATGAGAGAGCTAGAGAAGAAAGCCCAGTGCAGCTGCCTGGGAACCTTCTCTTCCCAGTTTCGGAGGCGCAACCTTGCTGCTGCGCAGGGCCGGAGAGCTGTAATCATCGAGACAGGGTAAGAGCTATTTTAGGAAGGAGCCGGCCGGCTGCCAAGGCTTTTCACTGCCTAAACTAAAACAAGATGCACCGGAAAAAAAAAAAGTGGGGTGGGGTGGGGTGGAGAATGGGTACCCTGCTCAATCACAAACATCATCAGTGGGAATGGAGTTGCGTGGAGAGATGAAAAGGGGCCTAGCCGGCATGCTAAGCGGCCCCCTGCTGCCTCCCTCTCTCCTAAGCCCTCCACGGGCACTGAAGGCTGTTGTTGACTCTGACATTCAAGCACAGTCTGTTTTACACTGTTGCTGAAATGTTTCCGGTGCGCGGCTTATCTCCCTAAGCAGATGGGGAGGGTCCCAAAGCCTGAGACCGCGCGGTGAGGCTCCCATGCGCCTCCCACACCTCGTTCAGCAGAGAGCCAGCCTTGGAACAGAATTGCTTGGTGCGGGGCGGATGGGACGGGGGCTGGAAGGCAGGCAAAAGGAGAGAGCAGGAGGGCGGATTTGCTGTCTTGAGTGGAGATAAGCTCTAGAAGTAGCTGCTCCCACCCACGGCTGAGCTCAGGCTGCAGGACCAGAGAGGACACTGGGCAGAGGCGGTGGCAGGGACATTCCGGGGCACCTCCCTTTCAGCTGTTCTGCTCTCTGAACTCGGGCTGCCAGCCCCTGCCCCGACTTGGTCTCCGTTTGCAGTCCACCGTGTCTCTTAGGCTAGCCTGGGGGCCTTCTCAAGACATTGGGCCAGGAAGAAAGAATGAAGGCGGGCAGAGGCCCAACCATCTTCTCAAGTGCAGATCAGGAAGAAGAAATGGGCCCTGTGAGACCAGCGCTCTCTGCCACAATCCCAACACAACGCTGCTGGGAGCAGAGTCCTTCATAGGCCTCCCGAGGAACCAGAGCGTGTGTAACCAGAGAGGCTACCCCTCCCTGGAACGCCCATGACTGGAACCATTGCATCCACCGATGGTCGCCAGACCCCCTTCCTACAGAGCATGTGGCAGGAGTCCTCGCCAGCGGATTGGTCTCCAGGCTTCCTCGCCAGCCTTGAAACTGGCTCGTCTAGCACCTCGGGGGAGATGTGAGTCACAGCCTAGATGCCAGCTCCCACCGGATCCCACTGCCCGATGCGCCATGAGCTGAACCACCTGCCCAACCACAGATGCCGGCTCCACCTCCCTCCTCTCTCCGCTGCCCAGGACAAGAGGGGAGCTTGGTTAGGCTGCAAGATTGGGCACAGCTCCAAGGGGGGGGGGCACTTACCTCTTCATCTGTCATCAGGAAGAAGTAGAAGCCAGCATTCCCCAGGCAGTCAATGCAGTTCAGCGTGCCGGCAGAAAGGGAAAAGGGAGACTTTACTGACGATGCCCTGGATTGGGGCATGACCTGCTGCAAATCCCTTCCTAGTACAAGTGGCCCAGTATCAACAGCTGGCATTTCCTGAGTGCTCACGGTTGCCCGGGACCTAAGTCCTTGACTTGCCATGGGTTGGTTAGTCTTCACAGTGACCTAGGAGAGAACCATCCCCACTCATGGGGAAACAAGTCTTCCAACAAGAAAAATGACTTATCCAAGGTCACTGAGCTAAGAAAGAATAGACCCAGGGCTTAAAATGAGCCAGTGTCACCTGAGTCCGTACTTCACTAAAGGCCTCTTTGATAGGGCTTTGCTCCCTCTGAGGGGCAGGGGCTATGCTGCCCTTCTCAGCTCCTGGGAGCCTCCCTCACAGGGCTCTGCTGGCTAGGGCTGGATTGCATTTCCAAGGCTTTCTTCCCCCGACCTTTCTCCTGCCAGGGCTAAAGCCTATTGCATGGGCCTAAAGCCTTTTTTCAGCCACAAAGTTCACATTAAGGACTCCCTGTCACCCACATTCATTAAATGGTCTTTCCCACCAGAGGGGCTAAGAGACAAGAGGGGCAGGGGTGGCAAGGCCGGAGAACACCCCTCGCAAGGACTCTAGAGTGCACTGCAGCACTGGGGAGACCCAGACTCCTCTCGAGATCCTGGGTCCTGGGTCGGGGGGCTTGAGCAGAAACATACGAGGAGACCTCCTTCCACAATCCCCCCCTCCACGGTGGAGTCATGTGCGCTTAGCCCTGGGCAGGCTGGGAAACAGGTCGTTTGTCTTGGGGTCTTTTCATCACCTGGCAGTTAAGATCAGCTACATGGCAAAGGGGTGGGCTTAAAGCCCTTTTCCATTCAAGAAGTGGCTTCCTTCTCATTGACAGGAGACCCTGCAGATCGAAAAGGGGGTCGAGCCCCAAAGGAGCGATCCTTCTCAGAAATTCCTCCCCAACTGCTTGTCCAAACTCCAGCCAGTGCCCTCCTAACAGAGCCTGCGCTGTAGACCCAGAACCACCCACCACCCTGGGCTCCCCACAGCGGCCCCCCAGGAGACACGAGCACAGACCTTTCAGCCACCAGATGACATGGTTGTACATCTCCTCAGAGAAATCTGAAAGTAAGGGAGATGGTTGCGTTGCTCGCATGTCAGATGCACACCCCCAGCCCGCACAACTGACAGCCATCTGCCTAGCTTCTCAGTTCTCCACCACAAAATGCCCACAGCCCTGCATCCTACAAGGAGCAGTTCCAGTCAAGGACTAAATGGCCCTTCCCCCTCTGGGTCTTTTTCTCACCCGTCCTCCCTGTTGCCATGTTGTGAAGGATTCTCCCCTCCGGGAAGGTCAAGGCCCGGCTCAGCTCCACACCCCGCCTTCTCTGCTAGGTCACCAGCGTATTCACCTGAAGACCCTATTCTCCTTTGTAGCCCTGGCCCACCCTCACCCCAGCTCAGCTCTTTCTGACCAGCCTTGGGCAGCAGCCTCCAGCCCTGCAAACCACGCTCTACCACCTTCCACTAAAAAGTTGAGCCGTGCAGCCTGGGAGAGCCAGTGCGTGATGCCAGGTCCACACGTCATCGTGCACCTCATCAGCTTGGGGCTTAGAGGGCAGAAATGGGGCACGAGGGTTCCAGGATGAGACTAGCTTTGGCACTGCAGGAGGGGAACTCTAAGGTCCAGAGTGAAGAGGTCTTTCCTGTCCACCCAAGCACCCCACCCTCAATAAATCGGGGCTGCACCTGGGCAGTCTGCTTCTTCACATACCCAAAAAGAAAGCACTAAACCTTTCAATGGGTTGTTTGGAGGCGTGCTTGGGGGCCTGCAGCTCTTCCCGCAAGCATGTCCCGGTCGAAGAGGGTTTGGCGGCAGCGACTGGTGATGGCGGGGGTGGTGGTGGCGACGGAGATGCCTCTGGAATTGGTGGCGGGGATGGACTTGCCAGCCCTCTGGAGAAGAGCACATCTTCAGTGAAAGGATCTGAGTCTTTTTCAAAAAAGGACAATAGAGAATCCAGAGGAGCCGGGGACAGAGGCTCAGAGTCAGGTGTCTCGGGCCGGCTAGGGGGCATTTCAATATCAGGATTGAGCAAGGGCCACCATGAAGAGTCTGGCCCGTACCTCGGTAAGGACCGAGGGGGTAAGGGCCGAGGGCTCAGTTCCAGTTCCATATGGACACAGGGCTTTCGAGAGGGTGCTGCGGCTGTTTGGACACTTTCTGGGGCTCTCTGCACGGGAGACTTACAGACAGGTTCAGGGCCCACAAAGGTGGAGGACTTGTGGGTGCCCTCCAGCGTTGGCCGAGCTGCTGGGCGCTGTGGTCCTTTGCAGATGGTGACCCTGCGGCTCAGCTCGCCTTCTCTGGCTGCCTGTTTGGTGTTTGACTCCACCTCTGGTAATATAATGACCTTTGTGGTGGCCTTGGGCTCGGTGTAGATGGGACTCTTCTGAATGGGCTCAGCCTCTGTCCGCCTACGGTGCCCAGTACCCGGATCTCTAAGCATCGCCAGTTTGACGGATGATTCCAATTTCGCATTCTTTTGTAAGGCCTTGGCCACTGAATAGCAGGTCTGAGCATCCATGTCCATCTCTGGGCCATTAGTCCTTCGGTGGGCGGGGCGGGGCTCTGCAGAGGCCCGGGAGCTGCCATGTTCAGGAGGCCTGACGTCCGTGTGCACTGATCTCCGAGGGAAGTCCGTCTGGACGGCTTCATCCTTTGGGTGAACAGAAACCCGACGAGGAACTCTGACCCCCTGTGGGTTCTGGACCTTGGACGGCCGCTCTTCCTCTTGCAAGCTTTCTAAGTTATCCTTCTGGTCCACAAAGCTCAGCCGGCGGTTGGTCCTGGCGTCGGTGGCATACCAGGAGCGCTGGCTGCTCTCCTGGGCCGGAGCAGCTCTGTGCGCGGCCTCCTCCTTGGGCGCGGTCACGCTCCGATGTAAGGAGACGCTGTGGGGGAGGGCCTGAGAGGGCTGGCCTTTTTGGAGAGAGCTTTGGCGGGTCGCCTCGGATCTTGACCGGCCATGGCTCTCGGTGGCCCGAGAGACACTTGTCCCGACACTAGGCCCCGTTGGGGAGGAGAAGGAGCGGGGATAGATGCTGGCTGTGGTCGTCTGCGCAGCCTCCGACTTTCGACTGGAAGAAGGGATCAGGGAGGGGGCCATACTTCGATGGTGTGAAGTAGCAGAGGACGCGTGTCCCCGGTGAGTGGTGCCGCTACTAACTTCAGCCCCTTTCTGTCCTGCAACGGCTACTTTGGACCCAACTTTATTTGTCTTGACCAACTGATAGACTGTGCCTTTCTGAGACGATCCCATGGTCCAGCGGCTGACTTGGATTCAAGGGCCTAACGAAGTCTATTTACCCTCAGGGTGAAGAGCTGCGGTTATTCTAAGAATGTCTCCGGTTATTCTAAGAATGTCTCCGACAGCCCCCTTAGCTACCTGTCTGGTGATGTCATAAAGGAAGGAGCTTCCTATTAAACACCCTGGCCACCAGCCGCAATTCTTCAGAGACTCTCAAGCAGTGCCCGAGATTTGTCTTTGAAGTTGGCCCCACCAAGCCTTGGGTTGAGTTCTTTTCTTTTGTTGTTGTTTTTGTTTTGTTTTGGGGGGCATCACTGCCTCTGGTGGTCGTGGGCGCTATCCAGTCCTGCTCCTGAGAGCTGCTGCTGGGTTTGAACCGCCAAGCCCGCAGGCCATAGTCCTGCACTCAACCACTTACGCCACCCGGGCTCAGCTTGGGCTGAATTCTTACTCAAACTCCGACTACATGGGATGGAGGAAAGGTTCCAGAGCCTTCCTTACTCTGCTCAGATTCTAGGACTTCTCAGAGAAAAGAAATCGGCCAGGAGAGCCTATTAAGGCGCGGCCACCCAAACCTATCAAGCCCCCGTCTTAATAAGGTATGAGATATTAAGTCGCCCCAACTGTGTGTGGTCCTACAAGAAAATGGATCTCTCGCCTTTTCCAGGTGTTGGTTGACCCCGGGGTAGAAAATCCAGGCTGCCCAAATCCGCCCTCTTACATCTTGATCCCTCGATCCAGGAGGGAGCATCCTGCTGTAGAAGGGCTTTGGACAAGGCGTCTAGGAAGCGCTCCGGAAGCCCTGGTGTCGCAGCAGCAGCTGGGTCCTGGCTCTCCTCATTTTGAAGTGACTTTCCAACTTGAATGATCATTTTCGATCCTGCCACCTTTCTTTTTTTATGGTTTGTGTGTGTGTGTGTGTGTGTGTGTGTGTGTGTGTGTCTCATCACTGCCCTGGTGCGAGTAGGAAGCCCAGCCTAGCTCCTGGAGAGCTGCTGCTGGATTTGAACTGTCAACCCTGTGGGCTGCAGTCCCGCACACAACGACTGCGCCACCGGGGCTCAGTCCCATCTCTCTTCCCACTTTACCTGCTCCTCTCTTGCGGACATAGTTCCTGCTGCATCCAGTATGGTACTCTTGGCCCTCGATCATCACCTGCTAGTTCTTGGATGATCAGACTCATTGTTTCTGAATTCTTTGAAACACAGCCTTAATTAAGAAATGTAATGGTGGAAGCAGAAACATCATTAATCACAGGTATCTCAGGAAGAGCCACGGACATAGTCTTAAGCCGAGCCTAGCCCTCAGTCAGGGGAAAAGCTGGGGTATTTACAAGTGAGCTATCTTGACGACACTCGGTACAAGCCAGGGTAATGGGAAGACTGTCGATGTGTATTTGCTAGCTTGTCATCATCAAATTGAGACTGCATGACTGACACAAAGCATCGCTATGAGATTACACCTTCAACATGACAGTCTGAGGATAAGTAGGAGCCCTGGTGGCTGAGTGGCTATGTGTTGGGCTGCTAACTGCAAGGTCAGCAGTTCAAAACCACCAGCTGCTCCTTGGGGGAAAGATGGGGCTTTCTACTCCTGTCAAGATCTACAGCCTTGCAAAGTCAAAGGGACAGTTCTCTCTCATCCTAAAGGGTCCATGGATGTGAGTTGGCATTGGCCCAGCTGTAGTGAGCTTGTTTGGCTTTAGGGTTTCATTGATATATAGTTTCTGGTCATACAGTTATACATAATATTTATTTGTCTTCTGGTCTAAAAATATTCAATTTCTCATTTTGGGGGGGGGGCATCACTGCCTCTGGTGGTCGTGGGTGCTACCCAGTGCTGTTCCTGAGAGCCGCCGCTGGATTTGAACCGCCTCAGTCCCGCACTCAACCACTTACGCCACCAGGGCTCAGCCTTACCTTAAGGTTGTTGACTTCTAATCTTCGAAATAATTTTATATTTGCATAACACTGGGAAAATGAATATTTTCATTTATGAAAATGTACCATTTTCATTAATAATTAGTATTCTATTTCAATATAATACAGGATGAAAAGGGTTCTAACTATAACAGAATCTGACATCCTCTTCATCAAGAATAACTCAGCAAAGTCTGAGACACGGGGATTCTCTGAGGGTGCGCCTGCCTTTTGCTCTCCCATCTAGCAGTGGTGTGATGCGGAGAAAGTGGGTTATTGCAGGTAAAAGCTCTAGCACATTGTTCTCTTTGGAATGAAAGACATACAGTGAGATGCAGGGGTGCCAGCGAGGCCCCTGCTGGCTGCCAAGTGGTCTTAGGAATTTGATCCCGTCAGTCCCATAGGAGGCCCCCTTTGACTCTTACCTGATAGTCAAGCCTTTGTGCAGCACCTCCTCACCCTAACTCTGAATCACAGAACAAGCAGAATGAGTGGGGCGTGACTGCTGAGGCTAGATCATTAGTGGGCCGTGCAGTCATGCCAGCTGCCATATGGCGAGTGCATTCAGGTAGCTCTGTGGAGACCCACCTGAGAGGGCACTGCTCCACTCACCATTCCCTTCTTCCAATGACATGTAATAGAACTGATTAAATTTATAGCTGACTATCATAAAATTCTAGCCATGCCTCCCTCCCATGAGGTAAGTATCCCCAAACTCTTTCTGAAATCCCTGGGTGGCGCAAGTGACTACTCACCAGAAGTTGGTGGTTCAAACTCACCTAGAGACCTTGGAAGTCCAGGCGGTCTGCTTGCTGCCGTCACAGCCTTGAGAATCCCATGGAGCAGTTCTCTTCCGCACTCGAAGGGGCCACCTTGAGCCAGGGCTGACTCAATGGCAGTTAACAGCAGCAAACCTTTCCCAGTCCCCAGAGTGAGACTGCTTTACCACGAATTATACACAGTGGCTGCGACCACAGGCCCGGGCATGGGAGCCATCGCAGGATGGTGCAGGACTCTGCAAGGCTGCTTCTGTTGTGCACAGTCACTATAGGTCCGAATGGACCCAGTGACATCTAACAGAATCACTGGAAAGGCTACCACCTGGAAGAGAACCACTGTTCCACTAGGCATTTTTCCAGAGATGTCCATGCACTGACCACGTGCACGCAGTTAATAACTTATGAATGTATAAAGTTGGGAGTCCTACTCGCCCTACTACGAGGTGCTGCCGGTTCCATGGTAGAATTTCCCCCTCCCATGAAGGAGGCCTGGGTTTGATTCTGGCTGATGTATCTGATGAGGACCCCCTGTCTGTCAGGAAGGCTTATGTGTCACTGTGATGCTAAACGGTTATCTGTGATGCTTCCACACTAAGTGAGATTCGGAAGGCAGGCCTGGGGATCTACTCCCTGCAAACCAATCAATGACACCCCGTGCATCCCAATGGTCTGATCCACAGCTGATCACAGGAATGGCAAGGGTTCTGCATGGGGTCCCCTGAGCTGTGGACCCACATAATAGCAGCGAAACTGCCACTATCACCACCGTACCTACAAAATCAAGCCCACTGCCATCAGGTCCTTCTGACTCATAGTGACTCTACCTAAGGTGTGCAAGACTGTGCTTTAAGTCTTTCAAGAGCAGGCAGCCTCATCTTCCTCTCATGGAGCAGTTGGTGGGCTTGACCCACTGACTTCGCAGTCAGCCACCCAATGCTTACTGCATAGCACTGACTTTCTCCATAATGTAAGTGGAGAACTCTCTATGTGCCACTAAACCTGCATCTACGATAGCATTTTTAACTAGGCCTGTGTTCATCTGGATAGAGAAACAAATTCATAAGCACACATGTATATCAGGGAGAGGTTTATATACAAGAGGAATTGAACATTGAGAAAGCATCCCAAGCCAGTCCAGTCCAAGTCCATAAGTCCGATATGAGCCGTGATGTCCAGTATCAATCCCTAAGTCCTCTTCAGTTCATGAAGCACAAGCAATGACGCCAGGACAATCAGGCCAATGGGTGCAGAGTTTTGCGGATCCAGTGGTAGTGGAAACATCTCAGTGCTGGCCGGGATCTCCTTGTGGCTCCTCCAGTTTCCAGGGCTCAGACTCTATCAGCATGCTGCCCTGTGTCTTGTCATTAGAGAGTCTCCCAGTCTCTCACACCCATGGGGGAAATATTGCCAGTTTTCCCAGAATTCTCAGGAGAAAGCCATGCCCACACAGAGGTCTCATTGGCTATCTCCAGATTGACAGGTTAGACTCCACCCCTACACTCCCAATCATGAAATTGACACGAGTACATGACCACCACAACCACTTAAGGTTGTTCCATAAATTTTTAACCAGGCCTTATTGCTGGACATCTAGGTACTTTCCAGTTTCTCAAGATGACAAACAAAGCTGCAATGACCATCTTTCATGACCAGTTCTTTGTACACAGCCCAACTTACTTCTCAGGACAGTGGCTCTCCATGCCGGCTGCACATGACAATCACCTGGAGTGCTCCACCCCAGATCAAATAAGACACACACACACACACACACACACACACACAGAGTATTTCA
The DNA here is from genome assembly GCA_004026705.1 of Nesogale talazaci. Taxonomy (NCBI): domain Eukaryota; kingdom Metazoa; phylum Chordata; class Mammalia; order Afrosoricida; family Tenrecidae; genus Nesogale; species Nesogale talazaci. The sequence continues at coordinate 16,695 of PVJH01022050.1, read as the reverse complement.
GTGTAAAAATCCTCAGGTGGTTTCTGTGTCCAATCAGTACTAAAAGCCACTAACTTAGAAAAGAGTCCTCGAAATCTTTTTCTCAAAATGTGGTCTATGAACCAGTGGCATCCGAACAGTTGCTGTAAGGATGGGATTCACCTAGACGCTTGTTATACCTAGCACATAACCACTGTTCCATGAATGATACCCGCCACAACTATTACTGGTAATATTGGTCAATATTTCAGTCACTTTCCAGAGAGGAGAATCTAGTCTGCTGGTCTTGTAGAAGGAATATAACTCATAGGGCAGGCATTTGTTTTTTCAGGGGGCATCACTGCCCTCCTGGTGATCGTGGGAGCTAACCAGCGCTGCTCCTGAGAGCCGCTGCTGGATTTGAACCGCCAAGCCCGCAGGCTGCAGTCCCGCACTCAACCACTTACGCCACCGGGGCTTAGTCCTTTTTGTTTTTTTGTGTTATGGGTTAGGGCAGGCATTTGTGTGGGGCCTGTAGTCTCTATAAAAACTATGAGGTAATGTTATGATGGAACTCAGCATTATAATGATATATGTTACCAGTCATTTTTTTATGTTGGCTCTGTCTCCCACAAAGTAGAAAGTTAAGATCTTGAGAATGGAGGGCTGAGTATTTAAAATATCTTGAGGCCCCAAAGTCTCTTGTACATGGTATTACAGTGAAACTGTCCAAACTGGAACTTGATGGGACTGACTTGTTTTCCTGGGTCTCAAAGAGTTTCTGCCCTTGGCAAGATACCTTCTTCTCCCTCTGCCATCCCTCCTTTCAAAGGAAAATATTAGAAATTTTCTTTTCAGACAGGATTCTGGCTTCCACAGATTTTGCTGTACTGTATTTATAAACAAATTTATGTTTTCTGGAAGTCTTCCTTTGGCTACAATGGCAAGAAACGTCATCTTTTCAAATGCTCACATTTGTACAATCCCATTTTAACGGTACAGGGAAAAATTTTAGACGTGAAGAACTGTACAAATATGACCATCTTTAAAAGGAACAATTCGCTTTTCACCAACAGAAGACAAAACAAGATTAGCGAGCTAATACTGAGCAGCAGCCCATAGTGTCCAAGGCGAGGTCTATGTTCCTATCAGGACTCACACCAGAGGCACGTGCTCAGAGAATCCCCCAACAACAGACTAGGTGCATAGATGCTCTGGCCAGCGGACCTCAAAGGATAAGTGAGATAAGTGGTGTGTTCTTTGATCACAATTCTATTCTTCTAAGACACTGTCTGTTCCTCTTCAAGAGTTGAAATTAGGATTTTATCCCTATCTGTAGTTTTATTTCACTTTTAAAATATTTTATTGGGGAGCTCATACAACTCTTATCACAATTCATATATCCATCCATTGTGTCAAGCACATTTGTACATGTTGTCATCATCATTTTCTTTCTTTTTCTTTTTTTGGGGGGGGCATCACTGCCCTCTGGTGGTGGAAGTAGGAGGCCCAGCCTTTGCTCCTGGGAGCCGGAATTGAACCTCCATCCCAGTGGGCCGCAGTCCTGCGCACAAGCACTACGCCACCGGGGCTCAGCCCATCATCATCATTTTCAAAGCATTTTCTTTCTACTTGAGTCCCCTAGTATCAGCTTCTTGTTTTTTTCCCCTCCCTTCCTCCCTCAGATACCTGATAATTTTTTTTTTTATGTCTCATACTGACAGATGTCTCCCTTCACCCACTTTTCTTTTGTCCAATCCCCCAGGAGATTGTATGTAGCTCATTGTGATTGATCCCCCTCCCCCCAACACACACACACACACACACACACACACACACACACACACACAGTCTTTCATCTTCCCCTTTCCCTCCTGGAATGGGTGATTCCAGCGGATGAGGGGCACAGTTTCTTGTAAGAATCTGATGAGCAGTAGTAGCATGGCTGCCTGTTTGTTCAAGCACAACGTTTTGGGGGGAGTGGTTTTCTTCTCCTCACTCCTACTAACTCAGACACAGAACCATATCTCACACAGTTGAAACTCAACAAGTAGTAAAGGTGAACGTTTTATTGTACAACAAGTTAAAGCTTTTTAAAGTCTATTATCAACAAAAAACAAAAGGTAAAAACACCCAGAGAGAAATTTTTTCAAACAAAACTATACTGACTTTTTAGAAATACAACAAGACAAATGCCCTCAGTCTGCTGTGGCAGCTGGGCCGAGTCTGGGTTCCTGAGTGGGGTCCCTGAGGGGAACTGTGGCAGCTGAGCTCACAACCTGGATGCTGAAACGGGGCCTGGGAGTCCATTCTGGTCAGTCTGACAAGTCGCTCTGATCCAGCACGATTATCCTGGGGGCAGGATTTTTAAAGGACAAAAAGGGGAGTTTTGAATCGGAGTGTATTTTTTTGTAATGGCACTTAACACCCTCTCTTTCTACTCAAATGACTTTAAAAAAAAGGGGTTTGGGTTTTGATCATCAGGAGACGATCAACTCGGGAGACAGACGGTGAATGTTTGAGTTGGTAACCAACTGGTATCTATCCCTGAAGTGCAGAACAACTGTAACGCCATTGGTAGGCAGACCCTCAGCACTCCCTGCTAAAATGGGCCTTGTGCTGGCTCTAGCACTTATTGCATCAGATTAGGAGGCATTAACTTTACCTTTTAATTCATTGTAAATGGAAAAAAAAAACAAACCCCCGGTCACTGAATCCATTCCAACTCATCGTGAGACCTATTTAGGGGAATTCTGCACGGGAGCGGCTAGCTTCCTCTTTCTTCCTCGCAGGAGCCAAACTGGCCAAAGCAGCGCGTTTGAACCACCAACCTTGTGGTAGCAGTGCAGTATCTCCACTGGGCTCCACTTTTATTGGAAATAGTAAATTTAAAAAAAAAAAAAACCTGAGTGCCCTGGCCTTACATTTTTGTCATTAAATATTTATTTAGGTGCTGATAAATGTTTACAGCCTGCTCATGTTTTCTATAAACAGTCAGCCTGGTCCTATAAACATCTGCTATTTAATTACCTGGAGGGTTCGGACCAACCAAGCCGCTTCCAAAAACAAGGTTTCAGCTCATCTTGATGAAGTACGGCGGGAGGAAAAAAAATGGGATTACTTTGAGGTCAAAGAAAGAAAGCATTAAGAAGCCCTGTCAATGAGGTAGACTGTTTTATCCTTTGGATAGTCTTGCTTTATGTTTTTGTTATGTTTATGCGTATGTTTGTTTTATGTTATGGAGAATCATTTTTTCCCTTCAATAATTATTTTTTCGTCTAATTACTGAACACTTAACCCTTTCATTTGTCAAGATGACAAAAAATTCATTCCCCACTCCCTTCTCAAGTTACTGCTTTTAGGGCCTGGGTTGCCATCCCTCCAGCAGCACTCTGACTCTCCCTTCTCGGGTCCCCCTTTCCCTGCCTTCTGCATAAGATTCTTTCGCATCTGATTTGAGCGCCACACGTTCTCATGGGAGTCTGAGGGATACACTCCTCACAAGTGCTCGTCATTATACAGGTCTGTGCAGTTTGGCCGAAAGGTCCTCTCTGGGAATGGGTTCATTTCCAGGTTTGAAGGATGTGTAAAGGTATGGGGGTGAGGGGTGAGGAGTGGGGATTCCTCCCTGTCTCTGCCAGACCAGTGAAACGGATCTTTTCTAAAATTTTCCATTTTGTTCCACATTTTCCTCCTACTCTGTCTAGGCTCTCCTGTTGTAATCAGAGTGGTTGGCAGTGGTGGCTAGGTATCCTCCTGTTCTGGAGGGAGAATCTTTTATAAAACCACAGGTGATGGGTCTGTCTCCCCTCCTGGCCTACAACAACTCCCTACCATCTTGACAGGCTCTGAGGGCACCGACTCAGAAGAAGGCTGCATTACGACCTTCTCAGGGACTCAGCAGCAGCGGCAATGCTCAGACACTAGGCACCTGTGCCTGTCGGGTTCCAAGAGGAAACAGAGCTTCTAGAGGTGTAGTCTGGGATCAAAGGGCAAAGGGGCCCTGTGACTATAGCAGTGAGAAGCCACATGACCTCTATGTGCGGAGGGACAAGGCAAGAGGAACTGGTGTTGGGGACTAGGGCGAGTTGGAACTGGAGAGGATGGGCTGCTTTGGAGAACTGTGGTGTCTATGGCCATACCATCCTGACCACGCCCGATCTCGTCTGGAGAGCTATAGCTTCTGGCAGACAAGGTTTGGAAATAGGGAGCAACAGGAAGGAATACCCCACCTCTCTCTTGTCCTCTGATCCCACCGGCCAACAGGAAGTCGGCTGGCCAGGAAGCCTAGGAGAGACAGTCCACGAGGGCCAGCCTCCTGGGGCACAAAGCAGGGCAGAAAAGGGAAGAGGATGAAAACGGCCCAGGGACGGATGGAACAGGAGTCCAGGTGATGGAAACGCGTTAACATGTCTAACTTTCTGAGAAGGAGGCACTTAATATAGAAGGGAGTCATTGGTGAATGGCCTAGCAGAAGTCTTAGAGTTCTGGCAAATGATTTTGTTGGGGGCTCTTACAGCTCGTACAACACTCAATACGTCACCTGTATCAAGCACACCTGTAGACATGTTGCCATCCTCATTTCCAAACACTTTCTACTTGAGCCCTTGACATAAGCTCCTCTTTCCTCCTTCCCTTTTTTTATAAATCATTTTATGGGGGGCTCCCATCACGATCAATACATACGTAATTGCATGCAGACCACATTTGCACACTTGTTGCCATCATCACTCTCAAGACATCATCCCTCCACTGAGGACCCCCATACCAGCTCCCCATGTTTCCCCTCCCGCCCCACTCCTCCTCCCCCATGAACTCTTAATAATTTACAAGTTGTTATCATTTTTTCATATCGTACATTGTCTGATGTGTCCCTTCATTCACTTCCCCGCTGTCTGTATCCCAGAGAGGAGGCTCTATGTAGATCTCTGAAATCGGTTCCTCCCCTCCACTCCACCCTCCCTCCACCCTCTCAGTATCATCACTCCCACCACTGGTCCCGAAGGGATCATCTACTCTTAATTCCCCATGTTTCTGGCTCCAGTGTACATCCCCTGGTCCAGCTGGATTGTCAGGTAGAATTGGGATCATGATAGTGGGTGGGAGGAAGCATTTGAGAACTAGAGTTAAGTTGCATGTTTCTTTTTCTGGGGGCAGGGCATCACTGCCCTCTGGTGGTCGTGGGAGCTACCCAGTCTTACTTCTGGAGAACTGCTCCTTGATTTGAACCGCCAAGCCCATGGGCCGCAGTCCCGCACTCAACCACTATGCCATTGGGGGCTCAGCCCAAAAGTTGCATATTTCATCATTACTACACTGCACCTTGACTGGCTCACCCCCTCCCTGCAAACCCTCTGTAAGGGGATATCTCTTCACCTATTGATGGGCTTTCGGTCCCCAATCTGCACTCCCCCTCATTAACAACGATGCAATTTTTAGTTCTTTGATGCTTGATAACTGATCCCTTCTACACTTTGTGGTCACACAGGCTGGTGTGCTTCTTCCATGTGGGCTTTGTTGCTTCTGAGCTAGATGGCCGCTTGATTACTTTCAGCCTTCAAGACCTGAGACGCTGTATCTTTTGATAGCCAGGCACCATCAGCTTTCTTCACTACATTTATTTATGTACACATTTGCCATCAGCGATCGTATCAGGAAGGTAAGTATGCAATGCTATGGTTTTTAGTTCTTGAAGCCTGATAACTGATCCCTTCTATACCTCGTGGTCACACAGGCTGGTGTGCTTCTTCCATGTGGGCTTTGTTGCTTCTGAGCTAGATGGCTGCTTGTCTACTTCCAAGTCTTTAAGACCCCAGACGCTTTCTTCACCACCTTTGCTTATGCACACATTTGTCTTTAGTGATCAGGTCGGGAAGGTGAGCATCATGGAATGCCAATTTAATAGAACAAAATGTTCTTGCACTGAGGGAGTACTTGAGAGGAGGGCCAATGCCCATATGCTGTCCTAATACTAGTCCTATATGTATATGCATGTTGATCTATTTCCCCATTGTCATATATGCATTCACCTATGTACATGCCTATATTCAGATCTCTATAAATGCCCTTTACCTCTCAGTTCTTTCTTCTATTTTCTTTTACTTTTCTCTTGTCCCACTATCATGCTCAGCCTCCATTTGGATTTCAGTATTTTTCTCTCTGTCATATTACTCTTGATCAATCCCTATTGGACCTCTCACACCCACCTTGTCACTGATTTTGAATCACTTGTTTCCTTATCCCTGGGTCAGTCAACACCACCCCCTTTCCACCTCCTCCCCATTTCCCATGTCCCCCCTGGAACCACCAGTTTCGTCATTTTTGCCTCCAGACTGTTCATTCAGCCTATCTTATCTAGATAGATATGCAAAGTAATTTTTAAATTAAGGTTAATTTATAACTTTCACAGTACTTGTAGACCCCATTGAAAATCCAGAATATAATATTCCTTATTGGAGTATGTAGCCTCTGGGTGAGCCAAATTTAGAATGTTTTTGAAGACTCCACACAATTAGGATAAAAACATCTTTCCAGACAATGTACATGCTAATGATCATGAGACAGGCTGAAGACGCCCTTTGGAAATGGAATGGGGTATTAGGACTATTCTGTAATGAGGACATGATCGGCAAGATACAGAAATTCTGAACAACCTGGAGCAAAGTATGACCAACAGTGTCTGGGGCCTGTACAGCCTCTGCCAATTGATGCGCCCCAAACTCCAAATCCTAGATGGACACAACGTTCAAAACAACTGTTCATCGTACCTTCTTCAGAAGTCCCTAAAAAACTCTCTGATTTTCTTCTCTCTGACTTGGCACTCTTCTTGCCACCAACTTCTTGATCCTTGGCATCGGTCTCCCTTCAATGATAAGCATTGGGGGCATCAAATCCTGTGCACAGAGGCCAGGGGAACAGGACTTCCTCCCCAAAATAACAGTCCCACATTACTTAGCCTATGTATTACCTAACACCTTCTGACTAAAAGCGTGTGTTGTTCTCCGTGTGCCAAGCACAGGTTCAAGGGCTTTATGTCTATTAGCCCCTTTAGGACCATTATCACGACTATTCCTGTCAAAAGGTGCAGAGGCTGGGACACAGGGAAGCTCAGTTTCACACCAGTCAGTCTCAGGGCTGGGCTCTCAATCCAGGAAGTCTCCTCTCAAGCAGTTTGGTCCTAATGACCATTCTTCATTTTACCGAGGGAGCCCTGGGGGCCTAGTGCTGATGCAGGGTTGAGCTGTTAACCTCAACATCATCCGTTTGAAACCACCTTCTGCTTTTCAGGAGAAAGATGACATGGCTTTCCACTCTCGGAAAAGCATGAGAGCCTCAGAAACCCACAGGGTCCCTCTTAGTCAGAATCAGTGCAGTGGCAGGGAATTTGGTTTGCGTGTCGGTGCCCTCCACAGAGGTGCTCTCGTGGCATCATGGATTACTCCCTGGGTTGTTGAGTCCTAGGTCAGCAGTGAGTTCATTTTACTGCCTTATCTTTATTTCCTGAAACGTTTGCTGAGTGATGAATCTGAATGATTTAAATGCCCAAACACCCCACGACCTGCCAGTTAAGTGGTGGTGAGCTCCTTCGGGGCAGAGAGACCTTCTTCCTCTCTGCACCTCCAGCCCTGGCGCAGGATTCAGCCGTCAGTGCTCACGGGTGCTAAACCCGTCCTGCCCAGGGCTCTCGCTCCCGTTTGCATTTGGCGGATATGCAAGACTCATGATTAAAACAAAAGGGAGCAACTCCGGCCAATGTGGGATGAATTCTCTTCCTCGCACCCTCCCAGCATGGTTAGTCATAGAGAGCGGCAGGCCTGTGGCTACCTCCTCCAGCCTCACGTCCTAGACCGAGGATCATCTGGACTCTGCTTGAGCAACAGTCTCCAAACTCACTGCACTGAGTCAAACTGCCGACCCATAGCGACCGTCCAGGTCAGGGCAGAACTGCCCCTGTACGTTTCTGAGACGGCCATCCTTTATGGGAGCAGAAAGCCCTGTCTTTCTCCCTTGGGCAGCGGTGGGTGTGGCAAAAGGCTGAGGGCAACTGGCTCCACTGTCAGACAGCAAAGGGTTTTTGAAAGCAGGTTCACGCAGCACCTGGATAAGAATCGGTTACTCTGCAGCTTCTTCTTTTCACAAGGTCTGACTGTCAGAGAAGCAGAGAGGAAGCTGACTCTCTTCACTTATAATCCAGTGTTTCAGGCATTTAAAGGCAGCGATCACATCCTCCACTCCATCTCTTCTTTTTCAATGGAGCCTCCCCGGCTCTTTGAGCTGTTCTCACAGGACGTGGTTCCCAAACTCCTGGCTGCAGCTGCCCACTTCTGGCTGTTGATGTCCCTTTTAAAATGGAGTTCACAGGATGGAGCCCCACGTCATGCCCTGGAAGCCTGCTCAACACGAGGCTACTGCCTTGATCTGCACAGCAGGCTTCTGTTCATTCAGCAGCATTCATGCTGCTCTGCCCTTTTAGAAGGAGCCCTGACAGCACGGTGGCTAACGCGCTTGGTTATCAACCCCAAAGTGAGCAGTTTGAAGCTACTAGCTGCTCCAGAGGAGAAAAGTGTGGCAGCTTGCTTCTGTGGAAATGCACGGCCCTATGGGGGTGGGGTTAGGGGACGACTCTACTCTGCCCGGCAGGGTCACTGTGAGTGGACTTGACTTGATGGCCATGGAGTTGAATCCTGCATTTTAGCAGCTGCATCGACCTGGACTCACTGTGCTTGTTCCCCCAAGGAGCATTTCTGGAATTGTTAGCATGTCCGAGAGACATTTCCAAGTGAAACACACTCCCTGCCCTCAATGAAGGCACAGGGAGCGGGAGCTCCTGATTTAAAAAAGGAGAAGATGCCAGTAAAGTCCCATCTCTCCTTCAAACAGATCGGGCATGCCAGTCTGTCGGGGCCATTTGAGCCTCAAGTTGATTACCCCCTCAAATTAGCCTCCATTCCTCCCTTGTGCTATCTGTCAATTTGATGACTGATGAAAAAGTTGGAGGTGGCAGGGCCCCTCTCTGTCCTGACAACACTCTGCTCCTCCCCCTCTTAAGCACCATGGCTATCTCCAGGGAGGGCAGCCAGCTCCAGAGTCCGACAGACCAAGTCAGGGCTGCCTGAGCGAAGCCACTGGAAGGCTACCACTGGACACTTGACCTCCCAGGGGTGCAGACGGGGAAGACAACGCCAACAGACAGACCAACACACCATGCCAACCCTGCTTCCCGAAAGAGGACAGGGGCCCCAGTGGGGAACTACAACCTTGCCGAGCCTTCTGGGCAGTCCTGGAGTCCTTTGCTCTCCTCAGGAGGCTGCAGCCATCTCTCCAGGTCTTCATCAAGAGTGGAGTGAGCTCTGTTCAGGGCAAGCAAAGAGAATAGGGCAAGAGTCCTAGTCATGTTCCCTGGATGAAGATGCCTAACTGATGGTGTTTGGGCAATGGAAAGAACGGCGTTACATCACGCACCCAGAAAAAGGCTCCTCAAACTTTTTTTTTAAGCTTTTTTTGGGGTGGGGGGGCATCATTGCCCTCTGGTGTGAGTAGGAAGCCCAGCCTGGCTCCTGGAGAGCTTCTGCTGGATTTGAACCATCAACCCAGTGGGCCACAGTCCTGCCGCACACAACCACTACGCCACTGGGGCTCAGCCCCCTAAACTTTTTTTTTCTTTTCATATTCATCATCTCCCTTTCCCTCTTCTCCTTCCTCCTCTATCTCCTGAAGGGTATGACAGGCACTGGATTAATTACCCCAAGTTATTCCTGACCCTCTTCACCAAGGCCTTCCTCTTCAACAGCAGTGGGAAAGCTGAACATTCAACCCTGGGCCCAAAGGGGCAGACAGCTAGCTTATTCCCTTGCCCCATACCCTTTGTCTCTGCCTGGTGTGGGGATGGCAGCTGTCCTGCAGCCAGGAGGTGCCCGAGGACAGGCGGCAGAGCAAGACGATACAAAGAGCCTATGCTGCTGGGGGAGCAACCACGTCCTGCTCGCTTCCAGATGTCTGCTTAAGCAAGACCAGCTCCCCACGGAGGGAGAGGCTTCTGTCACCTGCGGCTCATAATAATGCACATGGCTCGCCAGGGTCCCCAGAGCCAGGATCAGGAGGAAGGTACTTCTCAAACATAAACAAACTCCTGCAGGATTGGGTTACAGGGTCTAGGAAGAAATTTGGTCAAGAGCATGACATAGCTCCTATCGATAATGTACTCCCCACGCTCATTTGTTGAGACACCTGGGATCTTACAAGCTTTTGAATGGCCACCTGAGGTACCACTTTTGGTCTGCCCAGGCCTGAAGCAAAAGAGAAAGGAGGAAATCAAAGGATGAGCAGTCACGAGGGCGCTCTGGCTACAGCGCTTGTGATCGGCTGTCCAGGGGGCGCTGCATGCCAGACTGAGGAGGACAGGAGGTCACCTTCTCCGAGAGAGAGGGGCAGGCTGCAGGCGCAAGCAGAGGAGCAGGTGCTCCTGCTAGACCAGCGGTTCTCACCTGGGGGTTGCGACCCCTTTGAAGGTTGAACCACTTGACAGGGGTCTCCCAATGCATAAAAGTTGCAAGATGACAGCTATCAAGAAGTAACAAAAATAACCTTATGGTTGTGGGGAGGGGGTCACCACAGCATAAGGAGCTGTATTAAATGGTGGCGGCAGTAGAAAGTTGAGAACCAATCCTCAAACAAGTTCTCCAAGGAGAAAGTAGGCTAGAGGGCTAACAGTCACTGTGGTCACATTCCTTGAGAACAGAACCAGATGGCACCGGCTACCACTACTGTGTGGCCCAGGGACAAAACAATGGTCACAGAGAAAAAATGGGGGAAAAAAGCAGGGCTGGTTGAGCCCTGGTGGCGTAGTGGTTGTGTGTGGGACTGCAGCCCACAGGGTTGATGGTTCAAATCCAGCAGCAGCTCTCCAGGAGCAAGACTGGGCTTCCTACCCCCACCAGGGCAGTGATGCCACACATACACACACACAAAAAAAACAGCAGGGCAAAATTCAAATTCCTTCAAGAGTCCAGACTTACTTTACTGGTGGAGGCCAGAGAGACCCCTGAGACCATCACCCTGGGATAACTTTAGACTTGGAACTCCAACCCTGAAGCTGCCTACAAGCCCAAACAGAGGGGCTCACAAATGAATCACATCACCCACGAGCGTGGCAGTGTTCACACCATTCTTGCACACAAGACCTAATGGTCACTATTTCCCCAAAACCCAGGGTCGGCAAATAGCAGCCCTTTCAGTATGTACTTGTGGCTCGGAAGTAAAATTTTAAATAAAACTATATTCAGATAACGGTGTTTTCATTTGTTTGTAAAAAAGATATTTATGGCTCTTGAATAGTTTTTAAATTGCTTTGAGGATTGGCTCTTATCTCCAAAGCTTGCTGTCTCCGGGCCTGGACAAAGGAGAAAGACAGGGTTTTCTACTCCCATAAAGAGTGACAGTCTCAGAAGCCCAGGGGAGGGGTTCTCTCCTGTCCTACACGGCCACCATGAGTCAGAACTGACTCGATCGATGGCAGTGAGTATGGCTTTTTGGAGAAGGCGAAACATGAGAGAGACAAGGAGGCTAGATCGAATGCAGACAACCCAGCATGGAAAGATGAGAATGCTGACCCATCGTGCAGAAGTGTAACTAATGGCAATTAAGAATATGTGTACACTGAGGAAACGAGAACCTAATTGCTAGATGATTTTTCTGTGAAATAACAACAAAATATTTCTGCACGCTGCTATTTATCCCGAGTCTTCAGGCATCCCCTTGAATGCTGTGTGTCTCACCTACCTCGTCCTCGTCCTGGCCACAAAAGGCACTTTGGGACGCTACAGAAGCCAAGTGTCGGAGGAGGCGAGTTGAAGCTGTTTCTCTTACTGCACAGCCAGAGGGGGGAGAGGCCCACAGCATGACAAGCTATGTTTCAGGGCAGGTTGGCAGTTTAAGACTGAATTGTCGGGATGACTGCTCCATTTTCTCTTGGCTAAGAAAGAGCGAACTATTGGCCTCCAAGGGCTCTAACTGAAATGTCCTCAAAGGGATTGAAACCTATATTTGCCTCCCAAGATGAAGTTAAAAACAAAATAACAACTTTTAGAAACAAGAGCTATTAGACTATTAAGAAAAATACTGGGAAGTTGTTGTTTCTTTCCTGCTTGTGTACAATCCTAGAAAAAAAATACAAACTAATAGACATTTTAGATTCCTTTCAAACATTCTGCCTTCTGTTACCTCTCTGTGTCCTCTAGATTCTCGGTTTCTTTGCTCCACAGTCGGCCACTGTCTTCTCTCTTACTGTCAGGCTCCTGCTCTTCTAAGTGCTTTTGATCTAAAAACAGTTGAAAGAATTAACTTTATTAGAAGAACAGGAAGAGTCTTTAGGAAGCCTGGCCTTGAAATGGAGTGTCCAAAATCATGACCTTGCAGTCTGCCATCCTCTGGTTCTCTTTCCAGGAGGGCCAGGGGCAGGTGGCAGTCTGTGGGGGGGGCCTGTGTTCCCAGCAACTGCTTCAGGGGTCTGGGGTGCACTCTGGTGCCGGGTGAAGCGGCAGGAAGCTCTGCCCGTGCCAAGGGTGGAGAGAGAAAGCTGGCGCGAAGGAAGCAGTGGAAAGAAAGGGAACCTGACACGGAAGCAAGGCTCCCTGAAAACCCAAGGCCCCGATTTGCTTGGCAGGTACAGGTGGAGACACAACCTGTTCTCTTCTGTAAGATGTGCTCATGCTTGGAGCCCCTGAAAGGAAGCTGGGTGGGGAAGGGATGCACCTTACAGGCATTTTGCATATGTCATTTTACTGAATCCTTAGGGCAGACGCCCTTTGTGGGGAGGGAGCTGGGTGTGGTTGGCCTACCATTTGCAGAGCTGCCAGGGCCTCTCGCTGTGACTGTCCCCTCTGCCGGCATGGTGGTTGCAGCTTGCTGCTGCTTCAGGTGTTCTGTCACAACCAAACAGAAGCCAACTGTGTGTTCCAGTAGGTGCCTGGGCAGCATGAACGGTTGGTGCTACCAACCTAAAGGTGGACACTTTGAACCTGCCCGGCGACGACTTGTGGTAGGGATGGGGAGACCTGGAGATCTGCTTTTTAAGATTAGAGCCCAGAAAACCCCAAGGCAGCCAACTCAGTCACACGTTGGTTGGTCACACGTTGGTTGATCCGTCTCCCTGACTCGGAAGTGGGTCAGTGGCATGGGTTTGAAATACAAGTCACACCAGCTTCTCAAAGTACCAGCAGCATCCGCATAACCAGGGAACTTGTTAGAAACGCAAATTCTGCCCCCACCATGACCTCAAGTTAGAAATTCTGGGGATGAGGCCCAGCCATCTGTGGTTCAAGGAGCCCTGGTGGCACAGTGGGTTGCGCGCAAAGCAGACTGCTAACTGCGAAGTCTGGGGAAGACAGGGGGTCCGTCTCAGAGCCCCCCAGGACAGTCCTACTTTGTCTGACAAGCTTGCGGTGAGTCAGGATCCAGAGCAGTTACGCTGGAGAACCAGTGCCCTGCGGCAGGGTCCGGCCAGCGGCAGCCCTCGCAGCCTATGTGACTCTTTGTGCATATACATGTGGCTCTGAAGCAACAATGAAACAGTTCCAGGGTGTCAGTCAGACAGCGGTGATGTCATTTGGGAAAATGTATGTGTGGACTCGAATGATTTTTAAATTGTTGTCAAGAACAGGATGGGCTTCTCCTCTGACTCACAAGTCTGCCGAGCCCTGCTCTAGGACATGCCAAGGTCTGCCAGTGCTCTCAAGCACGGGGAAATCCCTGAACACTGAAAATAAAAATGCTGTCTCACCTGCTGAGAGCAGGGACCGTCCAGAGCCCCAACATCTACTACCAGTCATCTCCATGGCATCCTTGCAAGCATGGCCCTGTTCGGGCTCCTCTTCTCTAACCGGTGAGTTCAAGGTGGAACTGGCCTCAAAGCTCATGGACTGTAAGTGGCAGTCAGAGTGGGCGTCTGGGCGGTACAGCACTCTCAAACCTGGGGGCTCAGTGGCTTAAGCACAAAGGCAGGCGGTTCTGACCCAACAATGGTCTTTTAAGAGATTCACAGCTTTGTACAAGTTAAGGGATAGTTCCAGCCTGGGTGTCCTTATGACTCTGCCCTCCAGAGCCACGAAAAGAAAATGACTGCACGTCAACGTGCGTACAGCTTAGCTGGGAGACTTAGGCTCCGACTCTGGATCTTCCTCGAGAGAGAGATCGGTCACAGCGAAGGCGCCCACATCTACCCCCCCTCCCTGCCATCGAGTTAATTCTGGGGCCGGTCGGCCATCCAGCACAGAGTAGGGCTGCCCTGGCGGGCTTCTGGGAGCAGAAAGTTTCCTCTCTCTCCCTCGGAGGGGCTGCTGGGCTCAAACTGCTGACCATGCAGCTCATAACCCACAACGCCATCAGGGCTCCTCCAGGTCTGCTTCACGTTTTCTCACCTGTCTGCGAATCACAAGAAAGTCCATGGGAATGGTTGATATGGAAAGGGAGAAGGCAGAGTGTACACTTTTGTACTTCCTAAAGAAATGCCTGGTGGGCTGAGCCCTGGTGGCAATAGTGATTGTGCGCAAGACTGCGGCCCACTGGGTTGGAGGTTCAAATCCAGCAGCAAGGCTGGGCTTCCTACTCCCACCACCAGAGGGCTGTTAAGTCCAAGAAAAAAAAATAGAAAGAAAGAAAGAAATGCCTGGCTCCCATAAAGATATGCGGCCTTGGGCTGAGCCCCGGTGGCGTAGTGGTTGTGCGCGGGACTGCGGCCCACTGGGAGGGAGGTTCAATTTCAGCTCCATGGAGCAAAGGCTGGGCCTCCTACTCCCACCACCTGAGGGCAGTGATGCCTAAAAAAAATAATAATAAAAAATAAACAACAAAAAAAATTTTTTTAAGAACTTGGTTTTGTTTAAAAAAAAAAAAATATATCCTTGGGGAGCAGTTCTAGTCTATGTCACAGACTCACTGGGGGACGGCTAAACCAAGACCAGAGCCTGCTTTGCCAGCCACAGCTTTGTCTGGGAGACATTCCGGCTCCTCCAGGTGCGCCCGCAAGAGCAGTGACAGACAGGAGGGAACGGGAGTGTGGTCTGACCAGCCAGAAGCCTGTGCAAAGCAGGTGTTGGTCGCTTCTTTTCCCAAGACCAGGAAACAGCCTCTACCAACAGCTCTCACCATCAAGAAACTCCCTAACTTCATGAAAGCCTTTTTGAACCCGTTTTTGAGTGTCAGAAGTTGTCTCTCACTGGTTTAAGCACCTCACCTCTCTATCACCTTGAGAATACAGGGTTCCCCACAGGCTGCTGGCGGGAGCTCCAAGGGCCTTCCAACAGTGGCGAAAGGGCAGGCCCTCCCCCTCGGCCTCCGTAGGCAAACAGCAGAGGGTGGATAGATGCCATGTAGGAACTGGTGAGAGGCACATGATCAAGAGAAAGCGCTCAAGTATCCTCTGCCCCTCATCTCTCTGGAAAATGACTGACCCATCTGAATGCACAGACATCACCAGAAACCTGGTCCAGGTAAATCCCTAAGTGGACTGAGCAAAGGCTTCTGCCAGGTGCGGGGCTGCAGCGGTATGGGGAGGCCACGGTCTAGGCTGCAGTCTAGAAAGCCCACTGCTAAAATGGAGCGAGGGAGGACGGTAGCCTCCAGAGAGCAAGGGGCAAGGGATTCTGCTTGAAGCCAAGACCCAGGAAGAGCCACCACCTCACCTCAGCCTGAGCAAACAGCACGCGGATGAGCCCTAGTCTGACAAACCCCAGTTCCACCGATTTCCTTGTAAAAATGCAAGGCAGGAGGAGTTTGCAGGGATGACCCAGGATGCTCAGAGAGGGAAGAGAGGGAGGGGCTAGGAGCCTGACCCAATCACCCAGGCTAGGACCTGAAGCCTGTGCCATGGTGGAAAGGGGCCTCTTGTTAGGTGTGGCCCGGTGGATCCTGGCTTGTGCCGGCTCCGGCAGATGAGAACTACGTTGTGCTCTCTACAGGATTCCCACAGCTGTCACCTGTGGGAGCTCGTGGTACAGCAGTTACCCAGTATTTCACTCTACAGAGAGAGGAAGGAACCCAGGGAGATTCTGGCTGCTCTGACTGTCAGCACGGAGTCTCTCCATGGGAAGCTGGGTGCTGTCAGGGATGGGGTGCCTAGGGGGCAGTCCTCTTGTTCATCTCCCTTTATCCTCTGAGACAAAAGAACCCACAGGTGGCCCTCAGCAGATGCCCTAACATGTGTGGTCATGTTCCCCACTCCCAGTGATCCTGGAGGGCAGGGCAGGGCTTTTCCGGCTGTCATCTGACAAAGGCCAGCACTGCTGCCTTCTCCTGTCCAGCAGCGGGTGGGCTGGAACCACCAACTTTGGCTGAGCAGACAGGCCCTTGACCACTGTGCCACCAGGGTCTCTTGGAAATTCTCTACGAGCGTGATCACGAGACTCGGGCCCTCGGCGAGGTCTCGGGAGATGTGGGGCTGGTTGCAAGCGCTCTGCTCTGCTCTAGGGACGCTCCGAAACACCTCTCGGACTGTGCACCGTCCACTTTCCACTGGTCAAGCAGCTGCAAACAAAATGGAGCGAGCGGCTCTCAGTCTGTGCCTGAAGTGGAGAAGTCTGGTCTCGTCAGCTCTGTGCCCCGGATTCCCTGCCCTCGCCAAAGAGATTGACTAACTCCTGCTATTGGCAAGACTGCAAGTACGCATGTCTTGGCCTGAGCAGCCAGACTTCAGACTGCTTTGAAAAGGAGATGGGAATCCCTTCAAGGGACTCCATCTCTCCG
>PVJH01022049.1:0-37364 GCA_004026705.1 Nesogale talazaci | reverse complement strand
ACAAGGCCTTTAACCTCTGGCTACCAATGTCATCTTCTAAAACAGAGCAGAAAGCTTTTGGAAGTGCTGAATATGAGAAAGTCAGAAATGGATTTCAGATGCTAACTGCTCCGTTCAAAACCTGCTGTGAGGGCAGGAGACCTAGCAGGGTGGTTTGGTGGAGAGGCAGGCGTGCCATGGTGGCCCACATTCTAGAGTGCGAGCCCCACAGAGCTTTCTAGAATGTCATCTTTATGGGAGCCGATGGACAAATCCTTGCCCTACAGAGTTGTCAAATGTGTACCCATCCCCGACCTTTCCATTCGTGCTTAGCTTTGGCACCACCAGTGTTCATATACCACAGTTTAGGGCGGACACAAAGAAACAGAACTGAGTTAAAATGTGAGCCTGGTCAGAAATACAAACACCAAGACCTAATCATGGAATGTGCTATAAATGAAATCCATTGCACCAGTTGGTCAGCATTCTTTCCTGACCTGGACACCTACGTGGGCTCAGTGTCTCCCAACTGCAGCACAAAATCACAGGGTAGATACCCAGAATGCAGTGAGCGGCACCCTGTTCAGACCCAGCATGGCAGGTGAGGCAGAGTGACAAAGTGAGTGTGACAGGGGCACCAGGGGAAACGAATACACAGCGCCATGTGGCCTGAACTCGGGAAAAGAAGAGTGGCGAGTGAGTGTGACTCACATGCTGGCACCAGATCCCTCTCAGAGCAGGAACACTGGGCCTCTGTCAGGCAAAGAAAAGGAGTCCCCATGAATAGTCATCCCTGCAAACAGCACTTGCTGTCACTGCTCAAAAGACACAAGCAGGGCCAGTGACTGGCACTGGCTGATAATACGAGGGTGTCAGCAGCCCCGCTTGAGCAGATTGGGTATCCTGGTCAGAAACTGTGGGTCTGCTGCCAGAAAGAGCAGGCTCCACTTAAATACAGTCAAGCTGAGCCCACTGTTGTCTGTGGGATCGGATGACCCTCACAGCACTAGGTGCAGTTTCTTTAAAGAGAACACTGGGCAGCATGAAAGAATCCAGAGAACAATATGCATTGGGGACCAAGAAACACTTGAAATATTCCTAAAACTGGTGGTCATTTTTAACCTATCACTATTACAAATTAATAAGCAGTCCTGGGGATAAATATTTCCACATATGCTTCATTGTTTTCTTCAGATAGCGCCTGAACTTTCTGGTTTGAAGCAAATCAACATTGTAAAGATGGCTGCATGTTGCTCTTGTGAGGTCCTGCCAAGTGGAGTCCAACGCAGAGCAAACCCTGCCCAATAGAACCCAACCCTGCCCAGGGCTGTGTCAGCCTCGTGGTCTCGACCGCCCATGATCGCAGACACGTGTCAGGCCACCTCACCTAGGGTCCTCCTCTTTGTCTCTGTCCCTCTACCTGACCAAGCAAGGAGGCCCCTTTTCAGGACTATTCTCTCTTGATGCCAAGTCCAAAGACATGAGACAAAGTCTCACCATCTAACTTCTCTGGCACATTCTTGGCACACTTTTTCTAGGACAAGTTGGTGAGTTCTTCTGTAAGCTCCTGGTACTTTCACGATTCTTCACCAGCACTGTAATTCAAATTGACCCATTTTTCTTTGGGCTTACTTATACGAAGTCAAACTTTCATTTGCATATGAGGCAATTGGAAATATCATGCTCAGGTGGTCCTTTGTCCTAAAAGTGATATTCTCCAAGTGACAAGATACAGCCTGTCAAAGTGCCTTAAAGAAAGAACCAATTTATAATTCTACCGGTGCATTAAATTATGACGTGTGAAAGTTTTTTTCACAAAATATTCACACGTTTACTATGACAATTTTATTTTACATGGTTCTAGACTTTCTAACTCAAATATTCTGCTTAAAAAGCATCATACTTTTTCATAAAAACATAATTTCTACATATCCCTATGCATTTTCTTAACAATTTGGATAGTAAAGAGTGAGGGAAATTATATATATATATATATATATGTATATATATATGTATATTTCAGACTAAGAACTTGGCATTATTCCCAGGCTTATTCAAAGATTGGTAGTTAAAAAGAAGCTATTAACAGACTTTTATAAAAGATGCGTAAGGTGGGCTGAGCCCCGGTGGCATAGTGGTTGTGCGCGGGACTGCAGCCCACTGGGACGGAGGTTCAATTCCAGCAGTGGGGCTGGGCCTCCTACTCCCACCACTGGAGAGCAGTGATGCTCCCCCCCAAAAGAAAAAAAAAGATGCGTAAGGTGTATAAAATTTATGTAAACATCAAATTCAAAATTATGAAAATGCCATCTTTATAGGTCAAATAGTGTAAAATATCAGCAATTTTAGTTTAATTTCATATACTACTCATTTTGGCTTACCCTTTCAACTTACAAGTCTTACCTACTTGATGAGGGCAAGCCCATGGAGCTATGGTCAAATCAGGGACAGAGTCGAAGAATTACTACTTTCTTGCAAAATGCTCAATAAGTAGCTCTGCTCTGTACTTTCTATTTCTTTTGTGGGCACTGGAAAAAGACTTTTCGACTAATCTCTACCTAAGGCATACCATTCCAACTTATGCCCTAAATGCACAGAAATGGACTACCTAGAGCTGCTGAAGCTGCTGGTACAATTCTGGACTATTCCTTGTGGCCAGGTCCTTTCCTGACAATGACTCAGAGATGTGGCATGATGGTCATTCCTACTTCACAAAGGATAAAGTAAGCTCTGGGAGGTTCAGCTACACATAAAAACTTAAACATAAGCCCTGGGCCCACAAAGTTCTCATAAAATAATCTGTTTCCTTGATGTTATGGTAATAATAACCTACTCCATAACAGTTATGATAATAGTAATCTACTACCCCATAACAGCTAATAGCATTTATCGCAATAAAAGTCTCCTGGGCATCCAGGCTGCTGGGTGGAATGAGCTAAAGAAAGGATGGATGGAACGCTTGGTGGGCTAAAATAAAGCAGAGGCAGTGACCATCAAAGGGGCATTGGCATCCCAAAGGGGACCATCAAAGATAGAGTAAACAGGACTTGAGGATGTGAATCCAGGTCCCAGCCCTACGGGATAACAGACAGACCAGAGAGATCTCTGAGATGGGGCATTCAAGTGTCCAGAGCCCACAGGACTTCATGTCAGTTGAGGGCACATATGCAATCCTTTCCTCTTTGTCCATTCCCCCACCTCAGTAAGCACAGACTTACTGCATGGTGGTGGGGCTGGTGGTGAATGGCTGGCAGAGCTACAATTTACCACCAAGGGAAGTAGCTGGGCCTGGCTGACAAGACCCCAGAGAAAGCCCTGGATTGTCAATTCTTGTAGAGTGGACCAGTAGGACAAGCCTAGGGATGCTTGGTGGAGAAGTGACAGAGTGACTAAATGAGCAAAGTACACCTCTCCCCCACTCCCCACACTGTGGCACTCAGGTCCTTCCAGGCATAGACAGGGTGCCCCTTGACCCGAACAAAGCCACCAAGGGCACTTTAGAGTTGTTGAAGAGATGAGCCAGAGTCACCCAAACTAAAAACAGAGTGAGGGCAGGAGAGGAGGGAGCCTTGAGGGTATGATGGGGGCAAGTGGCCCTTGGGCACTGAAAGGTCAGCAGCTCCCCCTGAGGGAGGCCACGGGGCTGAGTTCTCCTGAGGGAACCTGATGTGAAGGAGAGCACTAACAGCCGACCTCAGCAACCATCTTGCACGAACTTTTCAGTACAGGTGAGATGGTGAGGTGATGTAGTCATCCTCCATTTTTGTAAAACACCAATTGTCTGCATACTGATGTAGTCTTTAGAACCTAGCCATGCCAATAAGTACGCAGTGAGTGTATTAATAATTATTATTATACAATAACCAATGTTAATTGAGCACTGTCCACCAAGTCCTACTGAATCCTCATAGTAACTCTAATAAGCATTACAGTTACAATTATCTCCCATTTTGCAGGTGAGGAAACTAAAGAACAGAGAGGGAAAGGCAGGTGCTGCAAGCAACAGAAGGAATGAGGCGCAGAGCCAAGAATCAAATGCAGATTGACTAGAACTTGCAAACAAAGCCACTACACCACACATCCACAACTTTACGAGTTACAGTGTAAGAGAATGAGAACACAAAGAGTGCTTAAATATACCTATCATTCAGGTTGATTTTTTCTTTAGCAAATTATTTGTGATTCTTAGATGATTGTCCTTATATTTTTCCAAATATACTTGCTTTAGGTAAAAACTGAGACGAGATCATATAAAACTATAAAGCCTTCTGATTATGCAACAGTAGATGGCAAACAATGAGCCTGCAGGGTGGGTAATACAAGGCTCCCCGAGGAACACTTGAAATGGACACATCTCATTCACCTTCCATTTCCCAGAGCAAAGGGGAGAATTCAAGAGGACGATTTCAGGATTGTGAAAAATTCACTTGAATAACTTTGATTTTACAGAGTGCACAAATGGTGAGACAAATAGATCATTTCAGTCTTACTGCCAACTAATCAGCTCTGTCCCCAAATATTTAGGTTCTACCCTTTGACCCCATGGTCGACCAAAGAAAGTAGAGATAATGATTTGTTTAAAAACTTTAAGGGTCTCTGCCTCTAAAAATAAGTATTTGAATATGGAAAAGAAGATGAAGAGGGCACGACAAAAAAAAATCTTAAAAAAGGGAAGAAAAAAAGATAGGTTAAAAAAAAAAGAAAAGAAAAAGATCAACCTCCTCTTAGAGAATATGGTCCATCCACATTAGAGAAAGGATTAAGTAGATACTTTCAGCTTCTCTAACAGATTTTCTTTCTCTAAGGCTTCAATACCCCTCTCACACTCGCTCAGATAATCACATTAGTTTTGTCATTAAAAGCTCCCTTTTCATAGAATGCACCTAAACCGCTTAAACCACCCAGAGAGGTCGCATACATTATCAAACAACAGGACATACGGAAGCGATTTTCCATCTTATGTCTTATTATTTCACTGTTTCTCTCTGTATGCTCAAATGGCAAAGCTGAAAGATTTGGTGCGTTATCAGCTGAAAAATGATTCCAAAATAAACAAACTCTACAGTGTCTTTTTGAAAGCTGCTCTTTCAACTGAGAAGAGACCTAGAATCCAAAGAGTTTTTATGCTGGTAGAACAGTCAAATGCCAGAGGGATTTTCTATTTTCCTTTTATCTTCTTTGTATTCTATCAGCCAAATCCATGATTATTTCTGCATGAATGTTGCAGCTTCTGTTAACAGTAAACAAAAGCAAATGGAGCCTGAATGTATAAAGTCCATGGACAAATTGAAAAGAAAGATACTTGAGTTGACATGGAAAATGGCATTTAGTCGCTGCCTGTGAGTCCTTCAGAATTGTCATGGTCCAGTCAGAATTGGAATCCACCTGCTTTTTTTTCTTTCATAACCCAACTGCAACATATTAGCTAACAATCCTAAGCCTGAGTCACAGACTCAGAAAAAAGGCGACTGACTGTTTGTCAGCCCTTTAAAAAGGAGGAAGTGTATCAGAGGGAGGAGGAATCCTGGTTAAATGGAACTATCCAAGTGAAAGAGCGGTCCCCAACTGGGAGTGTTCAAGGGATTAGTGGGTTGAGAGAACAGAGAGGGGTCAAGAAAGGAGAACAGAATGAACAGTGAAAGAAAGTGATCCGAAGCTAAAAGTTTGCTAGGGGGACATTAATGGGAAAAACTCTGAAAACCAGAGGTAATATAGGATGAAACTGGAATTGCAGAGAGGCAATGGAAGTTTGCCAAGCAAACAGCAGAGAGTGAGGCTTATTCTGGCACTGTGCAGGCAGGAAGCAGAATCAGAAGCGTAGTATACGCAATGTAAAATCCCTTCCTGGGTTAGGAGAAATGATGATGTCTGTAAGAAATAACTGAAGTGAGTAACAAGAACTAGCTCTGGGCAAAAGAATTAAGAGATGATTGCAGGACAAAGACATATTGGTACCTTGCCTCAAAACTAAGCTTCTGGAATGAATCTATACAAAAGACAAAAGACGGATTGTGCCACATCAATAAGACAGGGCAAACTCTTTGAAATAGACCCTACTGCTCAGAAGAAAGAGAGAGTTGAACATTTATTTACACTTAAGATTCAAAAGCAAAATACTTCAAGAGAAACTTTAAAATTTGGGGAGGAAACTAAATTTAGACTGCTCATTGTCCCAAATTAGGATAAACCAACAAACGGAATCTTTTTCTAGATCACGAAGTAACAAGTTACAGCACCCAGGCTATGTCCAAACAGTTGCCTCTCTTCATAAGTAATTACTGAGACACAGATGAAGTCATTGGCTTCTGTAGTGTCTATGGCAGCTTTTGTACTATAGCTGCAGAGCTGAGAAAGTGCAACAGAGACTGTACAGCCCAGGAAACAAACTGTACAGCCTAAAAAAACAGGGAAAAAATTGCCAGTGCCTGTTGTAAATAACTTGGAAACTCACCACATGCTTTTATCATCTGGTAGCCTATTTGTTCTTCAAAAGGAAATAAAGATACAAATACAATTTTCACAGTGTACAGAATTAAATCTGAAAGTCACATTTTGAAAGGTGGACTACTCAAATCATATGCTTCCATCAAAACTCTTCCTAGTTCAGTGGATGGTAGTACATGATTAGAGAATCCGGGCCATAGAAGAACCAGGCCCAAAGGCCAATTCCACCTTGGAGCTCACTGCCATCAAGTCAATTCCAATTCAGAGAGACCATATAGGACACAGTAGAATCGGCCCTGTGGGTTCCCAGGACAGCAACCCGCTATGACGCCGCTCGAGCTCTTCCATCTCTTAGTTAAGCTTAACATCCTCTCTGTAAAACCGAGGTTATGCCTTTCCCCCACAGAGCATCTTCCTTAGGAATAAGTCTGACCACATACAAGAAAGTCGTTTATCGATAGATATGCTATATTTACCGCCAGAGTCCCATCAGCTCACAGAGACCCAATAGGGCAGAGAGGACCTGCGCCTGTAGGTTTCCAAGACTGGATTTTGACAAGATGAGCAAGACCCGTCTTTCTCCCATGGAGCGGGTGAGGGCTTGAAACTGCTGACCCTGTGGTCGGCAGCGCAGCAAGTCACCCAGTCTGCCACCAGGCCTCCTCAATTTATAGATAAGGAAGCAAAAGACCGAGCAGGCATGATCAACACAGACACGTGTGAGGAGACCAAACGGCTTTCCTTTCGTGGCTCCTTGTTATGTGGAGCCAGCTTTTCTTACCCTGAGATCAATCCACTCTTTTTAAGACTTTTCTCTGTGTTCCTCAAATTCGATTTTACTCAACATACACTCATAAGCCACTGCAGAATGCAAGTCAGAATTGTGCCCCACCGTTCTGTGTGGGATGAAACCCTCCCTCCACATTCTAGGTAGCATTTCTTCACAGTAGACTGAATCACGTCACTATGAGAACAGCTGACATCCACTAAACATTGGTCAGGGATCACATGGCCCTTCATGTTTCACACATGCCAAAAAGAGTAAATAAACTATGCATGCAACGTGTACGGCACAAGACTTACCACGACTAGTATTCTTAATTCTGATCCATAGAACTCTGTATCTTAAACACTTTATCGCAATCTTTCAGATGAGGAAACTGAGAAAAAGAGGTAAATGCATAAAGAGCTGTAACCAGTAAGTTGCAGAACTCAGGATTCCAGCCCAGGTAAGACTAATTGTAAAGACCCCATGCCGGGGCCTTCCTCAGCTGTTGAAAGCCAGACTGC
The DNA here is from genome assembly GCA_004026705.1 of Nesogale talazaci. Classification (NCBI taxonomy): domain Eukaryota; kingdom Metazoa; phylum Chordata; class Mammalia; order Afrosoricida; family Tenrecidae; genus Nesogale; species Nesogale talazaci. Next base: position 29,651 of record PVJH01022049.1, on the reverse strand, counting down.
ACATGGCAGGGGTAAAGGAGACGTGCTATTGTGGGGGGGAAAAAAAAAGAATTACCTTAACAGGCCATGCAGGCAAAGGCTGTAAGAAGTTACACTCGTAAGGGTAGTTCACCATGGCCAGGTTCACCCAGGTTTCTGTGATCCAGTCTTTCAACATCTGGATGTCGTGAAAATCTGTCAGTGGACTGCACAAGTGAAGAGCTTCAGAAAGCCAATGCAAACTACTTCCTGAAAATGAAGTCACATTACTGGAATTTAATTCTTCTCAAAAAGTTAACAGGGAGCTTTATATTACACTTGTTCTTCACTTTATATTTTAGCAAACTCCATCTTCTATCTCACCAACAATGTTTCCACAACATTCAATAAACTATTTTTAGAGCGAGTGACTGGGTAATTTCACAAAAGACAAGTCACAGATCTTACCAGAATTCTCATTTGGAATCCTCCCCCTCTCTTTTGAGATACTATTTTCTATTTTAATTTTAAAATTACATCTTAAAGAACTGATACAAACCAAAAAGCTAGAAGCAAGTGACAGTGGTTTTTAACTTGGCTCTTAAATGATCATTTCACAAAATAAAATACTTAAGACGTTTTTCTTTTTTTTTCTTTTTTTTTTATTTTGGTGAGCCTCACTACCCTCTGGTGGTTGTGGTAGCCACCCAGTGCCGCTCCTGAGAGCCGCCACTGGATTTGAACCGCCAAGCCCGCGGTTTGCAGTCCCGCACTCAACCACTTACGCCAGCGGGGCTCAGCCCCCCCCAAAAAATACTTAAATGGCCAATTATTATATGCAAAATTACTCAACCTTATTAGTCATCAAGCAAATGCAAATTTGAAGCACATACCTTACCACTACAAGCCTATCCAGAAGTGTCCTACTTAACTAGATGATACACAAAAAAAAACAACACAACCCTCAGAACAGCATAATGACAAGGCCTAGTGTTGGTTCTGATGTAAAGAAACTAAAATGTTATAAGGTATGAGTGGTAGGGCAATTTGGTAAAAATTATTTTGGAAAACTATTAGGTAGTATCTTCCAAAGCTCGATCTTCACATATATTTTGGCCCAGTATTTCCATTCATAGATCAATATGCAACTAGGCAAATTTGAGAATACCACCACTGAGCACAATGGCCAAAGTCTACAACAGCATTGATGTCTATTATGGGTAGAATGGGCTGGAGAGATATAAACTGTATAATAATAAGTTTATTCTAGGAGCCCTGGTGGCACCTAGTGGGCAGGTGATATGCTAAGCTCAGGGGTAGTGGTTCAAACCCACCTGTTGCTCCACAGGAGAAAATGATGCTGTCTGTTCTCATAAAAAGTTACATCTTAGTACATCTTAGTTACATCTTAGTTACATCTATATAGTGCTATTATGAGTCAGAAGCAACTCAAGGGCAGCGGGTTTGAGTTATATTCATTCTATGAAATACTATATAGCAAGGAGAATTTACAGTAAATAAAATATAAGGATGAATCTATCAAATGGCAGGGTCAACCAAAATATTAAAAAAAATACATACATGATTTCAATTGCTAAATGATCTCAATACTCTATGATTTTAATTTCTAGAAAATTCAAGAATAGGCAAAAATTAATCTGTGGTTCTAGAAGTGAGACTAGTCATTCCTCTGGTAGATAGGCAGGGAGTGACTAAAAAGGGTAAGAGAGGATACCTGAGGTGCTAGAGACTAGTCACACTATGCATTTGCTTTGTGTAGATCCATTAAGTTGTAGCTGCTGGTATTGGTACAATTTTGTGTGTATGCTATGAATACAAAAACTCTGCCATCGAGTTGATTTCGACTCATGGCAGCTCTATAAGACAGGGGAGAACTGCCCCCTGGGGGTTTCTGAGACTGTAATGCTTTGCAGGCGTTCTCCTGAGGACCCACTGGTGGTCCTGAGCTGCTGACTCTGCAGTTAACAGACCCACCTGAAACCGCTCTGCCCCCAGAGCTAAACACAGACAAAGCGCGCACACACACACACATACACACACACACACACACACACACACACACACACACAAAACTCCAAACTCCTGACAAATACTTACTTGAAGTTCCAAGTTTATCAATGACAGCCCATGATCTGCGGATGTTTTCCGAACAACTTGGGCCACTTCTCTGAAAATCTCTAGTAACAATCTCCATAAACGCGCCACAAGGTACCAAATTTTCAAACTGCAAGATGGGAGCAGAGGCTGCGAGAGCTCTAAATAGTGAAGAAAACCATGACAGAAAAAAGGAGAGAAAATGTAACTCAATTATCATTTGAAAGTTGAAACTGAGATCAAACTAAAATGATGAGAAGGCTAGAGATGTCTGCACAGAAGAATGGCAAATATTTTACCTGAGACGAATCTCTAAGTTTGTCTTGACAATCACTAAGAACTACCTGTGGCCAACAGAAACATACTTACCCAGTTATCAAATGAGGGTACTTCATCCTGAACCATGCTGCCAACATACCGCCATAAGAGCCCCCTATTGCAATGACAGGTTGATACTTAATTCCTGGGATTGTGTGTTTCAAGTAGTTGATTAACTCTGCGAAATCAGCCAAGGCTTGTTCTGATGTCAGAAAATTCAAGTGTCTGGAATCCTAAAGGAAAATAACAAAGCCCATAAGAGTGTACATAATAGCAGCTTAACATAGCATAGATCTAGGAAAGAGCCCAAGTCTGATAAGCTTTTCTCCAAATAGAATTTCTAGGCAATTGGGCTCATATGGCCAGTGAAAGCAGTAGCAGTTCTGATTTAAACAGCTCAAGAAGAGATGGTTTTAAGATCATAATGTACCTGCACTCACATGTAACTTCTACCAAATGTCATTTTCTAAAGATTTTGTTAAGGCTGTAGAAACTATTCTTTGCTCCCAGGTTTCACAATATGATTGATATACAACTGAAGGTCATCTAGGGCACAATGGTTAAATACTTGACTGTTAGCACAAAAGTTGGCAATTTGAACCCATCTCTTTCACAGTGAGAGAAAAGACCTTGTGATCTATCCTGGTAAAGATTTTAACCTAGGAAACACCATGCAGCTAAATGTAGCATACAGCATCATATACAGTTGTGTTAGTCTGGGTAGACTAGAGAAACAAATCCATGAAACACATATGTATATAAGAGAGAGTCTGATATAAAGGGTAAATTGCATATTAGAAAGCATCCCAGCCCACTCCAATCCAAGCCCATAAGTCCAATATTAGCCCATATGCCCAATACCAATCTATACAGTCCTCTTCAGACTAACCAAACACATGCAATGACACCAAATGCAGGATGATCACAGGCCAGTGGATCCAGTCTTTGGATCCAGTGGCGTTGGAAGTCTCTCAGCACTGGCAGGGGTTTCCACATGGCTTCTCCAGCTTCCCAGGCTGCATCTGGGTAAGTTCTTGTGGCTTCTTCTCAGGGATGTCTCACAGGGATTGCAGGGAGTCAGCAGAGAGAGAGAAATGTCTCCCGCCTCCAAGGAGGAAAACCGGATTTCCCAGAATTCTCAGGAGGCCATGCCCACACAGAGGCCTCATTGGCTATGATCCGATTGACAGACTAGACTCCACCCCTTCACTCATAATCCTCTTAAACTCACATGAGATTATGTAATTACCACAACAGTTAAGCGAATTTTTCTCCCAATCCTTGCATACTGTTTGGAACAGCTCCCATGGTACTGAAAAACTGTGTGACCACACGAAAGGAAAGGAGCGTATCAAAGAGAACCACTGTGCTCCATTTTGCTAAAAGTACATAAATCCCAGGACCCAGGAGGGAAGCGATGTTTCTATCTATAAGATGTTTACTTTCTCCCAATGGCTTCAAGACCTATAAGGCCCTAATCAGATATCCATGTAAGGTAATAAATTAGCTGCATGAAGCCTACCAAGCAAGTTAGTATTTTCTATTTATAACACAAAGGCATCTTTTATTTTTATTTATTTTTTGATAGACCTCAGAGAATAAAAATAAATGCTCCTTTGAAAACAGACTGGAGGGCTGAGCCCTGGTGGCGTAAGTGGTTGAGTGCGGAACTGCAACCCACAGGCTTGGCGGTTCAAATCCAGCGGTGGCTGGGTAGCGCCCACGACCATCAGAGGCAGTGAGGTCCACAAAAAAAAAAGAAAAGAAAAAGAAAACAGACTGGCTAGAAAATAAGTGGCCCAAATTCTTCTATCTCAGAAGTCCCAGAAAGCATGGTATGGGTATACTGGTGGTATACAAATGATATTAGGTTGGACATTAGCATTTTTATATAATTCCAATCATTTTATTTTAATGCAAATTAGAAAAATAACTCGTACATAAAATGCTTGGTTTTACCAACATCATTGCTTAATAGAATGATAGATGCGAAGTTAGTTATTTAAAATTTAAAAGAAAAATATTCATGACAAACAATTCAAGTGGCAAATTGATATATACAGAATCTTGAGTGTAAGGCATGAATGAGTTAGAGACATTTTCTCTAAATTTTATTGTGGTAAAGACTGTACACTCAACTTTATAAGATTAAATTGTTGAATTGTATGATATATGGACTAAATGCCAATAAAACTGTTAAAGAATAAAAAAGAAAAAGAAGAAAACTTTTCTAGTTCCTTAGGTACAGACTCTGTGGCTAAGGCCAAAACGCCTTGTGAGAATAGCAAAGGCCAGCACAGGGAATCCGAGAGATTATTTATCTTTATTCTATTGATTATATTTTATTGGAAACACTTGTATTTAAAATATTTGAATTGTTATTGTTAGATGCCATTGAGCCAATTCTGACCTATCACAACCCACGCACAACAGAATGAAACACTGCGCAGGCCAACTCCATCCGCACAATTGTTTGGGGCCATGGTTGCAGCCACCATCGGGCCATGGTTGCAGCCACCATCGATCCACCTCATTAAAGGCCTTTCTCTTAACAACGAAGCCTAACAAAGCACACCAGTCTGCCCCGGCACGGTAAATGAAGACACAGCGGTAGATAAGCAAATGTGGTGAATAAAGCTGATGGTGTCCAACTATCAAAAGATATAGCATCTGGGATCTTAAAGGCTAGAAGATAAACAAGCGGCCATCTAACTGAGAAACAATAAAACCCACATGGAAGAAGCACACCAGTCTGTGTGATTATGAGGTGTGGAAGAGATCAAGTATCGGGTATCTCTGATACCTTCTAAGTTCTCCTCAATACATTTGTCAAATCTGTGATTCCATTCTTGGAAACAGTTTTCAAACTCATCTGTTTAGATGGCTGACGGCACCCCCCTAATCTTTTTTTCTTTCATGTCTTCTACATTGTTAAATCCTGTCCTTTCATTCAGAGAAACAAAAAGAACTTGCTTGGCACAAGGTCAGGTGAGTTCGATGTGTGGGGTAAGAAAGGCATGCTGCTTTTTGCAGCAAACTGGCACGCTGAGATGTCTTTGTGAGCAGGGGCATTGTAGTGGTGGTAAAAGCAGTCCCCAATCAGCCACAAATCGGGCCTTTTTTTGTCACACACTCTTACTAAATCTTCTCAGAATATCTAAATAGAAAGCTTGATAACAGTATGACCTGGTGGAACAAAATCCAAATGCACTATCCTCCTCACACCAAAAAAAAAAAAAAAAAAATGACCAGCATCCTGATCTTTGATTTCACTTGATGAACTTTTGGGAGGCAAGGTGAGGATGGCATGATTGGCTTGCTTTTGGCTCATCAAAATAGCACCATGTCTCACCACCCACCGGTAATGACCTTGGAGAAAAAAGCCTGCTTCCCTTTAAAGATGTACTCAACATTTTTTCTTGGTAAGTCAAGAGCACAAATTCTGCAATGACCCTTCACATTCCCAAATCTTCTATTAAAATTTGCTGAACCGAGCTCCGTCGTAGTCCAGATAATTTCCCCATCTCTTCAAGGGTCCATTGTTGTCAGTCTTTTAGCACAAGTGCACAAATTTTGTCAACATTTTTGTTCATTCAGTAAGTTATGGACATCCAGAATGAGTTTTTTTTATATTTTAATATTAGTTTAATATGCTATGATCTATGCATTTTTTTAAATTTAGTCATTTTATCAGGGGCTCATACATCGCTTTTCATCAGACATAGTTCAATACAGTTACATATACTGTGCCAAGCACCCCTACTTGCCTGCCCTTGTCAACATTCTCCCAACATCTGCCTTTCCACTTGGGCCCTTGATATGAGCCCCCCTTCCTTCCCCTTCCAACATTTCTCCCCTCCCCCCCCCCCGTCCTCATTACTCTGCAATCATTATTGTTTTGTCATATCTTATACTGCCCGACATCTTCTCCTGCCCACTCCTCCCTACGTCCATCCTCCAGATAGGAGACAGTCTGCAGATCCCCATAGGTAGCTTCCTCTCTCCACCTCACCCTCCCTCCACCCGTCCGGCAACTTCATTCCCACCAATGACCCTGAGGGGTTCATCCACCCCAAGTTCCCTGTGCTTCCAGGCCCTGTCTACGCCAGTGCACCTTCTCCAGTCCAGCTGGAACTGCAGGACAGACTTGGGACCATGGTGGTTGGGGGGAGGAAACCTTCAGGAAATAGAGGAAAGTTTTATGCTTCATTGCTACCTCACTACCCGTTGACTGACCCATCTCCTCCCCATAACTCCCCTGTCAGTGAGTGTCCAATTGCCCACAAGTGGGTTTTGGGTCCCCATCCTGCTCTCCCCCTCATTCTTACTGATTTAATCCTTGTTCTTGTTTGTTTGATATCTGCTCCCTTCGAACCCTCGTGATCACACAAGTTGGTGCGCTTCTTCTATGTGGGCTTTGCTGTTTCTACGCTGGATGGCCACTTGTTCACCTTCTTGCCTTTATGATCCCAGCTACTTTATGGTTTGGTGGCTGGGCGTCATCAGTTTCTTCAGCTCTGTCTGCCTCTGCACCCTTTTGTCCTCAGCAATCATGACAGGAGGGTGGGTACTTAACGATATGTTTTTTGTTCTTTGATGCCTGACAAGCTGGTCCTTTCCACTCCTCATGGTCACACAGGCTGGTGTGCTTCTTCTATGGTAGGCCTCATTGCACTGCTTCCTCATCCTCAAACCTTTGAGGTCTCAGGCATTATGCCTTGATAGCTGGGGGCCATTAGCCATCTTTACCACTCTTTCTCCTGTCCCCACTTGTCCTCAGTGATCATCTCAGGAGAGTGCATACACAGTAGTATTGGTTTTTTCCTGTTTGATGTCTGAGACCTGGTCCCATATACAGTCTGGGGGCTCAAAGCCTGAAGATAAACAGCCAAATAGCTGAGAAGTATCCAAGTCCCCACGGAAGAAGGACACCAGACAGTGTGGCCGAGAGGAGTCAGAATGAGGTCTGAAATCAACCGACACTTCACCTTTTTGGAAACAAGGAATCCACTTGAACATTTGAGCTTTTCCCATAATACTGTCCTTGTAAGCTATGTTCAACATCCCAACATTTTCTATGGAATTTTTCCCAAGTAGGAAACAAAATTTCACAGCTACAAGTTGGTCTCTTAAATTGGCCATCACAAAAAAACAAGGTTCAGAGAAATTGATTTTATTTTAAAAATCACTGTAAACAGAGAGCACCTTCCCAGGGAATGCCACTGGGTGCACTAACTCAGAGTAAGTTACCCAATGCTTGCCTAGTGAGAAAAATGCATACCACAAAAGCTCTACTCGGTAGATCTTTTTTCCAGTTTTTTCAGGGCACCCCTTTGTATATTTCCTGTGGCAGACATAGTAATTTAAGTGCATAATTTATAAAATTGAATTGTGTCCTGGAATTTTTGAAACAATAAAAAGTTCTCTGTCCTATATTTAAAAACTAACAAACTCATTGCCACTGAGTCTATCCAAACTAATAAGGTCCCTACAGGACAGGATAGAACTGTCCCTGTGAGACTGCGAGCCTATAACTGTTCATATGAATAGAAAGCTCCATCTTTCTCCCAAGGAGCCTCTGGTTTCAAACTGATGACCTTGCAGTTAGCAGCCCAATGTATAACCACTACATCATCAAGGTTCCTACAATCTCTCTAGCCATTAAGAATTAGTTGGCTAACTCTTAATTTTATCTTTTTAAAAAAATAATTTTACTGGAGTCACAGATGGAGTGCCAAGGATATACTTTGGGGCCAGGGTATTGGCACCCCAACCGACTCAACCAGGGGTCACTCTAGGAGGTCAACTACAGACCTTGAACTTTATATAGGTTTTTATATTGCTATTATTTTTATTATTCTTTTACAAATATGTATAGTACATTGAGGGGTTTTCTTGCTGTTGTTATCATTGTTTTATTTGCTTCAGTTGCTTCATTTTAGGAGACCTTTTTTGTACATATTGTTACCTCTGCAGGTCTATCTAGACAAGATAGACCAGATAAAGAGTTTGGAGGCAAAAATGACAGGACTGATGGTTCCAGGGTAGGGGACATGGAAGTGGGGGGTAAGGGGGAAAGGAGGTGATGTTAAACAGCCCAGGAAAAAGGGTATAACAATTGATACAAATTCAGTGACAAGGTGGGTGAGAGAAGGCCGATAGGGATTGATTAAGACTAATGTAACAGAGAGAAAATACCCAAATGGAGATTGAGGATGATAATGGGACAAGAGGGAAGCAAATTGAAATAGAGGAAGGAACTGGGGGATAATGGGCATTTATAGAGGTTCAAATACAGGTATGTACATAGGGGCATATATTTATAAGTGAGGATGGGGAAAGAGATTAACGTGCATACTTATAGGGTTAGTAGTAGGAAAACAGATGGGCATTGAACCTCCACTCAAGTACCTCCTCGGTTCAAGTAACACTTTGTTCTATTAAATTGGCATTCCAAGATGCTCACCTTTCCAATTTGATCACTGAAGACAAATGTGTGCATAAGCAAAGGTGGTGAAGAAAGCTGATGGTGCCTGGCTATCAAAAGATGGAGCGTCTGGGGTCTTAAAGGCTTGAAAGTAAACAAGCAGCCATCTAGCTCAGAATCAACAAAGCCCACATGGAAGAAGCACACTAGTTTGTGGGATCACAAGGTGTCAAAGGGATTAGATATCAGGTTTTAAGAACTAAAAAGCATAACATATTGTACTCACTTTCCTGATATAATCGCTGAGGACAAATGTGTGCATAAGCAAATGTGGTGAAGAAAGCTGATGGTGCCTGGCTACCAAAAGATATAGCGTCTGGGGTCTTAAAGGCTTGAGTAAATGAGCGGCCATTCAGCTCAGAAGCAATAAAGTCCACACAGAAGAAGCACACCAGCCTGTGTGATCATGAGGTGGTGAAGGGATCCGGTGTCAGGCATCAATGAGCTAAAATTATATTATTATTAATGAGGGGGAGTACAGATTGGGGACCCAAAGCCCATCAATAGGTGAGGTGACATCCTCTTGCAGAGGGGTTACAAGGAGGAGATGAGTCATTTAAGACAAAGGGTAGTAGCAATGAAATATGCAACCTTCCTCTAGTTCCTAAATGCTGCCTCCCATCCACTATCATGACCCCAATTCTACCACATAAATCCAGCTAGACCAGGAGATATACAGTGAAGTTGGAAACATGGGAAATTTAGGATAGATGATCCATCAAGACTAGTAATAGGAGTGGTAATACCAGGAGAGTTGAGGGATGGAGTAATAGAAAGGGAGAACCAACTTCAGGGTTCTACACGTAGCCTCCTCTCTGGGACACAGACAACAGAGAAGCGAGTGTTGAGACACATTGGACAGTATACAGCATGAAAAAAATAACAATTTGTAAATTACTAAGGGTTCAAGGGGAAGGGAGGGAGGAAGGGTAATATAGGGAGCTAATACTGAGGGCCTGGAGGGAGGGAGGATGTTTTGAGAGTGATGATGGCAATAAGTGTGTAAATGTGGCCTGCATACAATTGATGTTTGTATGGATTGTGATGGGAGTTGTATGAGCCCCCAACAAAATGATTCATTTTTAAAAAAATAATAATTTTACTGGGGGCTCATATAGCTCTTATCACAATTCATATATACATTCAATGTGTCATGCCATCATCATTTTCAAAACAATTTCTTTCTACTTGAGTCCTTGGTATCAATTCATTTCCTCCCTCCCCCACTCCCTCATGAACCCTTGATAATTTATAAATTATCATTCTTTTCATGTCTTTTACCAACCGCTGTCTCCCTTCGTCCACTTTTCTGTTTTTTGTCCCCCTGGGAGTGGGTTTTATGTTGATCATTGTGATTGGTTCCCCTTTCTCTCCCCACCTTCCCCTTCCCCCCCTGATGTCACTACTCTTATAATTGATCTTGAGGGGTTTATCTGTCCTGGATACCCTGTGTTGCAAGTTCTCATCTGTACCAGTGTACATGCTCTGATCTAGCTGGATTTATGAGGAATTGGGGGCAGGAAGCATTAAAGAACTAGAGGACAGTTGTATGGTTCATCAGTGCCATCCTATACTCTGACTGACACATCTCTTCCTTGTGACTCTTCTGTGAGGAGATGTGCAATTGTCTACAGTTGGGCTTTGGGTCTCCTCTGCCCTCCCCCTCATTCACATTGATATGATTTTTTTGATATGGGTCTTTGAGGCCTGATATCTGATCCCATTGGTGCCTCATGATCACACAGGCTGGTGTGCTTCCTCCATGTGGGCTTGCTGCCTGTTTCTCTTTAAATCTTTAAGACCCCAGACACTATATTTTGATAGCTGAGCACCATCAGCCTTCTTCACCACATTTGTTTATGCACCCATTTTGTCTTCAGTGATCATGTCAGGCAAAATGAGCATCATAGAATGCCAGGTTATTAAAACAAAGTATTCTTATGTTGAGGGAGCACTTGAGTAGAAGCCCAATTTCTATCTGATACCTTAATACTTAGCATTAATATATGTACATAGATCTATTTCCTTCTCACTATATCTAAATATATTTATACATATACATGCCTGTATTTAGACCTCTATAAATGTTCTTTGCCTCCTAGTTCTTTTCTCTATTTCCTTTTACTTTCCTCTTGTCCCACTCTCATCTTTTATCTTCACGGAGGTTTTCAGTAATTCCTCCCAGTTACATTGCACCTGATCAAACCCCACCAGGTATCCTACGCCCTTCTTGCCATTGATTTAAGATAATTTGCTGTTATTCCCTTGTTCCTGGATTTGTTGGCAACCCTCTGCCTTTCCAACACCCCCCACCCTCTCCCATGTGCTCCAGGAACCACTGATCTGGTTGTTTTCTCCTCTGGATTGTTTATTATGCCTATCTTATCTGGATAGACATACAAAAACAATAATTAGTACAAAGACAAAACAAGACAACAACAAAAAAGAAAAGCCTATACATAGTTTCAGGTCTGTTTGTTGACCTTTATGAGTGTTTTCCAGTCAAGTCTGAGGGGGTGCCATGCCCTAGCCCCAAATCTCAGAGATTTCATTGCCTTAATTTTATCTTAAGAAGTGATTTACAATAGATGATAATAATATAGTTTCCAAATGCCTAACCTGTTCCAATTGCGTATAAAAGAGAAAAGAAAAAAACAGAAAGAAAGAAACTGAAATTGACCAGTGGTTACCATGGGTGATCAAAGAAGAGATTTTGCTTAGGGGATATTGAGTTTATATTAATGTAGTGGAATATTTTGGAAAAGGATATCAATAATGGTTGTACAACATGAAGAATATGATCAATGGCACTGAATTATACATGTAGAAGTTGTTGAATAGGAGAATATTTTGCTGTGTTTGTTTTTGCCACAATTAAAATAATAATAATTACACTAATAACACTAAATACAAGGAAGAAGAAAATGTTCTAAATATGAAGATGGTGATAATGATTGTACAGCTCTTCTTGAAATGATTGAATTTTTGAATTGTATGATAGGTGAAAGAAGCACCAATAAAATTCTATTTTAAAAAATAAAAGTAAAAAAAAAATAAAAGAATAAATGAGACACTCTCAGAGCTAAAAAAAAAAAAAATAAGAGTAAGTGTAATTGACTTAATGTGTAGGTTTAACAAGTTAAAGCTAACATTTCTTTTTCGGGGTAGGAAATGTGATTAGAAAATGTTCTATATCCTTAGAGAAAACTTGAAGGCTTGCAAAAAAGAAAAAGTGCACTTACTTGGAATGATCTGGAACCAAAAGGAAGGGACTCTCCATAGTATCGATGTTCAGCAAACACCAACATAGCATTCAGGTCCTCTGCCACATCCCACATGAACCCCTAGGGAAATTTCACAAATTCACAGGTTAAAGTCAGGATGTAAAAAGGTCACTGACCCTGTTTGGGGGAACCATATAGAAGGAGCTGCTAAACCACCCTAAAAGGAGGCCTCCAAGAAGAAGCACAATTTATGTTTTGCTATTTCATTGTTGCATATCAGTCTCATACAGTATCAGAGTGAAACAACGGAAAAAGAATCCTAGGTTTTTCATCTACCAGCTACTCCAATTATCTTCATCCTGGCATGATAGGTAGGACATTCTAGTTCTAGAAACAACATTATGTAGACAATAATCTTCACATTTTCATCACACTGCATGTCGACTAAATACTCTAGGAAATAGCTCAGATATATGTTACCCTCTGACTAAAAGGCATTTATCACATAAAAGAGAAAACAGGACAAATAAGCACATTGGACTCCTGGCATGTGTGGAGTAGAGGGGTGGGGAGGGGGGAATTTACACTAATTTTTTTAACAAATCACAACAATAGCTAATATTGAATGTTAACATTGTGTCAGGTCCTGGTCTCTCTATGTATAAATTCTTTTAATTCTCACAAAAAAAAACATCTTAGAAACAGGCACTTTGATTATACCTCCTTATTCTGTATCCAAAGTTACTTTTTATTTATTTTTTCTTAACTGTCCTCAACTGTGACTTCAAAATCCTTCTCAACCAGCAATCTAGGCAGTATTGCTCAGGTTTTTTTTTAAGTTGAAGATATTTAACATTTTACAACACACTTCTTATTAAAAATACTTGTCACAGAAACCTTGAAGTAACCTAATAATTTAGCATGTAGGATCTTAGTTGATAAAGATATTTATTAGAATTTTTGACATGATATTTTTAATTTCCTCCCAAAGGAGTTTCTGAGGCTCTAATTCTTTGTGAGAAGAGATGGTCTCCTATCTCTCCTACAGTTTGGTCTTTCAGTTTGAATCACCAACTTTGTAGTTAGCAGTCTGTGGTAGTTACCTAATCTAGTGTCATTTGTATTGCTCAGGTTTAACTTCAGCATAATGAGTCCTCATGGCTCATGGATAAGTGCTCAACTAACTGATGTGTCCGCTCACCACCCTTTGGGAGGAGGAGGACAGCCTTGGAAACCCTACGAGCAGTTCTACTCTGCACTATAGGGCCTCCAGGAGTTAGAAGTGACTGGAGTAAAAGCTTTGCCTTTGTAGTGTTTTAATTTAAGATCAAAGGGCAGCATTTACCCAATGGCAAAGTACAGGAGGTTAGGAAATAAGGAGAATTTGAAAGGAAACCGAGAGGAAGTGGAAAAAGTAAAGATACATTAAAGGAGTTGAAATAAAGGAGTTGAAATAGAAGAGTTGAAATAAAATGTGCACATGCTGTTGAGTGTAAAACTGATGTGCTCTGTAAATCTTCAACTAATTCACAATAAAAAAGGTGTTTGGGTCTATAGTTTTTTTTTTTAATTTGGACACAAAAGATTACATCTATTCATCAAACCAGTACCAACTATTGTTGTTCTAAAATAAATTACTGGGCTGAGCCCCGGTGGTGTAGTGGTTGTGCGTGGGACTGAGGCCTACTGGTTTAGAGGTTCAAATCCAGCAGCTGCTTTCCAGGAAGCAAGGCTGGGCCTCCTACTCCCACCACCACGGCAGTGATGCACCCCCCCCCCCAAAAAAAAAAACTAAAAACTAAAATAAATTACTATTCTCTCAAAACTAGGAACCCTTGAACATCTGTTTGTGGTGATGAACACATGAACAGCTAGTAGGCCTATGTGCATGTGAGAATGGCGAATTTGACCTGGTACCTATGATGATTTCAATAACCCTATTTTCTCTTATAAGGATATCTTACTCACTACTCCTTTGTCTACATATCCTCTATCACGCAGTTTGTTTCCCCTCCTCTGACTGACTCACTTGGCATGAGTGATCAATCACTCCCTCCATTTAACTCTGGGATATATCTATTACTCCAAAAAGGTTCATATAATATAATATTAACATTTAACACTATGTGAGAGCACTGTTTCACGTTCCTTTTTTAAATTTATTAACTGCATGAAATGAAATGTTACTATGCCTGACATGAAAAAGCTGAACCACAGAAAATGAGCTAACAGCTCTATTACTTCTTACACTTAACAAATATTTAAAAACTGGTAGAATAGGAAACCTAAATTAAAATATAGCTACATTTTTGTCTTTGTCCTTTACTACATGATTGTCAAATTTGTAATCCCCACACACACACCTTCTTCTTGTTTTAAATTGGGTTCATTTAAATGTGATTCACACATTTACCTAGCAAATATTTCTTGAGCACCTGTTATATGCCTAGTATAGTGCTGGATTATGTGAATACAACACTACACAAATACAAAAATCCAAGCCCTTGTGTAGTTTTATATACCATAAACACAACAAACCATAAACCAAATAATTAAGCAAATAAATGGAATTTTAAGTCATATGTGGTATGCAGAAAAATATAGCAGATGAGGAAGACAGGAAATATATAAAGAGCTCCATTTTAAATGTGGCATTCAGAGAAGAAATTACTTCCAATAGGAACTTCAGAAAAGCCACATGGGTGAAAATAACATAATAGAATCACCCATAATCCTATCACAAGATGACTAGGGCTCACATTAAATCATGTGATCTAGCAGTCTTTCCAATACAAATGGGAATACGTGGGCAATGGTGATTTTTGTTTGTTTTGCTGTTATGATATTGAGATCCTACTGTCCCAATTGATGATGATAACGGGGTGGCAAGATCCAGATTTTGTAAAACCAGGACAAAAGATGTATCTGTAACACAATTTTTCCTGTAAGTAATGTATCCTATAGCAGTGGTCTCTAGGTGAGAGGAAGAAGGAGCTCTTTCAGAATCACCTGGGACACATGCCTGAGCCATCACATGCATGCTGTCATAGTTACTTAATTTCATGTCAATTTGATGATATAAAAGTGCAGGGTGGGGGCTGAGCCCCGGTGGTGTAAGTGGTTGAGTGCAGGACTGCAGTCTACAGGCTTCGCAGTTCAAATCCAGCAGCGGCTCACAGGAGCAGCACTGGGTAGCTCCCACGACCACCAGAGGGCAGTGATGCCCACAAAAAAAAAAAGTGCAAGGTGATGGGGCTGAGCCCCGGTGGCTTAAGTGGTTGAGTGCGGGACTGCGGCCCGCGGGTTTGGAGGTTCAAATTCAGCGGTGGCTCTCAGGAGCAGCGCTGGGTGGCGCCCACGACCACCAGAGGCAGTGATACCTCCCCCCGCCCCCCCAAAAAAATGCAGGGTAGAGGCTAGCCTGTGGATCAGGTCACAGCTTGACTGTGCCTCCATGTGGACGCGATCTTCTTACAAGGAGGAACCTCCTCCTGGGACCTCCCCCCTCCCTCTGCTTCACCTTCCTACTGGAACCACGCTGAGACCTGAGCCAACCCTGTGATGCTTCCACCACCACTAGAGCCACATGACTTTTCACCAACAGGCCTGTGATCTTCCTGCACTCTGCACCATTGCACATGGCTGTGTGAGCCTGAAGAGGGACTTATGGGCTAGTTTCGGACTTAAGGACTTGAGTTGGATGGAGCTGGGATGTTTTCCCGACATACAATTCCTTCTTGGTATGGAGCTCTTCCTTACACATCTATGAGTGTCACTGGATTTGTTTCTCTAGTCAACCAAGCCTAACACACATGCCTAATGACATGAGCCTCATCGTTAGGAGAAAACAAGCTGGAAAAAGTACTGGAAAGTACTGCTGTGAGACTAACCTGCACAAGTCCTTCCTTCCTCATTCAAATTTGAGATCCCTTCATCCAAAATAATATTATTAGTGGAAATTACAATGTATGACTGCATTGTGCCTTACTTGGTCACTCATAGGTCATTAGCATTTAGCAGTTTTTAATGTTTCCTTTTTTTTGGGGGGGGGGGAGGGGGGCATCACTGCTCTCCGGTGGTGGGAGTAGGAGGCCCAGCCCCACTGCTGGAATTGAACCTCCGTCCCAGTGGGCCGCATTCCCGTGCACAACCACTACACCACTGGGGCTCAGCCCTTAATGTTTCCTTATAAATAGCATTTCCCTATATTCTTGTTCACACCAAAAATTAACAAAAATATTTTTAATCTTTTTTTTGGGTGGGGGAGAGGTATCACTGGCCTCTCATGGGAGTGGGAATTACCCAGCCTTGCTGCTGCTGGATTTGAACTGCCAAGCCAATGGGTTGTAGTCCTGCACTCAACCACTATGTAATTGGGGCTCAGCCCATTTTTAATCTTTTAAAATGTGACCGTACAGAATAGTATTTCTTTTTTAATGAGTCTAATTTAAATCTGAAATGCAGGTTCATTGGGCATCTGTATTATTCTGTTATGAATGTGCTCATAGTTTCCCACTAGTAGTGATTTCCTTTTTTACTCTTTTATGTAAAGAATTTTATAATTATATGTAGTAATACTTGGTCATATTCACTTAAAATTATTTCTTAGATGCTTATATTAAAAGGTAAATTGTTTCAGCAAAGGAAAATGTCACAAAATTTTTTTCACAAGCTTTTACATACCGTATTATTGCAAAACCAGATAATGTCCCCTTCATTACCAGTGTAGAAAAGTATAGATCCACCCTTTCTCCTCCAGTGTTTATCAGCTATTAGGTACCGCTGTTTAAATTTTTGATCAATATCAAATCCGAAATGGTCAATCTATGACAAAAACAAAACAACATTAAAACCAATTAGATGAAATCAGCATTGAGCAATAGGATTCATTCTTCCATCAAAATCAATCAAACAATAACAAAAAAAAATCTTTAAATTTCATTTGATTCTGTTGTTAAGACTAAGAGTGCTATTGTTATTTTATAATTTTCTTATGTTACCTGAGAAATAAAAGGCAAAGAGGTGATGATGTTTTTGTTACTTTTTTAAGATTATCAAGGTAGGAGAGAAGATCATTATAAAATCAAAGTAGCTATTTGAACACACAGTCATACTGAGATTAAGGAGATCTGGTAATGCAGTGGTTTACCTAGTGAGGCACCAACTGAAAGTCAGTTTTCACTCACCAGCTGCTCTGCTTCTATAAAGATTTTTTTAAAGAGCTGAAAATCCAGAAGTCCCATTCTATTCTGATTAGTAGAGTTGCAATGAATCAGAGTTTATTCGAGGGCAGTTGGGGTTTAGGGCATGCTTACACTGAATTGGCCACAACATGGACCCAGGCTTTCAAAGAGTATTCTATGAGTGACTAAAGTCGGATAATCATTGAGCTAGTTTATGCCCCCAAATGAGATTTGTCTGCTATTCCTTCTCTTGGTTTGGGATCCAGAAGCCCTCTAAGGCATTTCAAAGAGACTGTGAGCAAATCCCCACACTATAAGACATTAGTCAACGATCTAAACTACCACCAAATGTGGCCCCCCGATACAGTCAACTCTATCATCTGAAGCTCAGTAATAGAAAGCACCATCTATTACCATTGGTGAGGCTGGCTGGCTGTGTGGGATTTCATGAAACGGGGTACCCAGCTCCTTACCAAGATGCTTTCCCATGGGAGCCACAAAGATAATGCTACTAGTGATTTTCACCCTACCCCTCAATGTTAGTGTCTCAACTAACCTCCCTGTACAAAATGAACTATTGCTCAAGTCTTCAAAAGAAGCCCACAGAGAAATACATTTTAATAATCTGGTCTAGCAGTTTCAAAGTTGAAAATACGGATATGTGCAAAGGGCAGCAGTGGTGCACTGGTAGATATCTCGCCTACCACATGAGAGATCCAGGTTCACTCACCAGTCAATGAACCTTGAGGGTAGTTTGTCAGGGGCTTTCACGTTGCTATGATGCTGAACAGTTTTCATTAGAGCCTCCAGATGAACAGATTGGAAGAAAGGCCTGGCAATCTACTTCCAAAACTCCAGCCACTATTGATTACAACAGTCTGGCCCTGTTGCACTTAGGGGCATCATGAGTCAGAAGCCAGCTTGGTGGCTGCTAACAACAAACTGTACAAAGAGGAGTCCATGCATAGAACAAATAATTACCATGCTCAGCAGCTAACCGGTGGTCTATCTCGAGACATTTCAGAAGGAATGTCTGAAAATCTACTTTCAAGAAAAGAGAGAGGAGGGTTCATGGAAAGCCCTGTGGAGCAAAATTTGCAGTATGACACACATAGAGACGGCCTGGGTCAAAGTCAGCGCACCGAAAACAAATGTCTGTGCTGTTGTTGCTATTGGAAGCATGAAATACTTGAGAGGACAAATGAAGTACAGAATGCCAAATATCCTATTTCTAAGTGCTTCATCTAAATAACAAGGCACTGGACACACACAGGGAGATCCAAAACATTAATCTAGGAAATTCTCATGGCTCTATGGCCCTCATCAAGGATATCAATGTTTGTCTTTATAATGCAACCTTGATTAACCCACTGGGAGCAGGGTGCCCTCTGATGGTGAGAACTGGGTCTTACATGCGTCTTCCAGTTCTGAGCTCCAGAACATAGACTATAAATAACGTGGAAAAGCAGCAGAGGTTTGAGAAACCACATCATCTGTGTGGTTCAAATGAAGAAAACAGGCTTGTAGAGATCAAGCGGTATGGCCAAGGTCACAGGCTGACCTGGCACTTATGATTATGTTTTTGAGTTTGGTTTATTGAAACAAGCAAAACAAAACGTGCTGTAAAAGTAGCACAAGCACAGCCTCAAAAAGGACAAAGCAGAAGGCTTCCCACTTCAGCTTGTAGCAGAGAAGCGGATTCGTGAGAATGCACAGGAGAGGAGGAGCACGGGGCAGCACCACAGAATCCTTGGCATCCCACGGCTTCGGGAAGCTCTGTGCTAATTCAATGACCTGACCACCGCCAAGGTTCTCAAGTATGCAAGTGGCTCCTCACAGAAATGCTACAACACAGAAATTTTGGGAAAACTTCCACCATCAGAGGGTGCTGTTGTGTAAGTAGTAAAGAGGGAGAGCCCTGTCAAGTTTTAAATATTACTAGATTGGGAGGGGGAGGAGGGCGGGAGAGTAGGGAGGGGGGAGAGAAGGAAATTAGGACAGGGAGGTGATCCTCTTAAATAAAGAGCCTGAGACTCCGAGAAATCAATTACTTAACATCTTTCTTTTAAAAATGATTTTAGGGCTGAGCCCCGGTGGCGTAGTGGTTGTGCGCGGGACTGCGGCCCACTGGGATGGAGGTTCGATTCCGGCTCCCAGGAGCAAAGGCTGGGCCTCCTCCTCCCACCACCAGGGCAGTGATGCCAAAAAAAAAAAAAAAAATGATTTTAATACTCGGATGGTATGATTTCACCTTTTTTCTCTTTTTTTTTTTTTTAGTCATACTTAGTAAAATCAAGGCCCAACATGTATGATGTGAAAGGCCAGGGCAGGGGAAAGTGATCACAATGATCGACATATTGTTGATCTATCTCCCTGGGGAATGAACAACAGAGAAGTGGGTTAAGAGGGACAGTGGATGACGTAAGATATGAAGAGAATAATAATTTATAACTTATCAAGGGTTCATGAGGAAGAGAAGATGAGGGAAGGAAGGGATAGAATGAGAAGCTGATACCAAGGGCACATGGTGTAAAGCCTCCTGTGAACTCTCTCTGAATACAGAGCAGACAACACTGTAAAATCACTTCTGGCAGATACAGTCAGGTTAAAATGCAGCACCTTTCCATTGGATCTCATTTTTGATCCATTTTCAAGCTGTTTCACTTTTGATTTTTTAAAACATTTTCTGATTCCTTTTCTATTGAGATTTTTCTCTTTTATTTTGTCATTGTTGTTGGGGCGTGTATGTTCCTTGCTTTTGTTATATGTGATTTTCTGTATATAAAATACAGGAAAGGTCAGTCTAGAAAGACAATGACTGGGTCAATAAACACCTAGGGGCATGGTAGGGAAACTGGTGGGAAATAAGGGGCTAACAATGAGTATCAGAAAGAAGAAAATGTTCTAAAATTTACAGTGGTGATGATTATACAACTTTCTGAACTATATGATACGTGAGTTATATGCCACCAACAGTATTGTTTAACACACAGTGAAGAAAGCATCCTGTGAGGATCAATTGTAATTTAATTAATAAAGCACATTTTTTATAGACTGTAAAACTACTTTTTAATCCATGTTTCAGAACAATTTCAAAAATACTTCTTGATTTAGTATGCCTGCTATTAAAGAAAACCATTTGTATCAAAAAATTCATAACAGTACCCTCAATAAAATTATTGAAAAAATTCATAACGGAATATAATTGGGTCATGAATAATTTTGCATTTATTACATTTTAAGACATTTTTTTAAAAATCTCATCAAAATTCACATCCTAGGGCTGAGCACTAGTGGCGTAGTGGTTGTGCGCGGAACTTCGGCCCACTGGGATGGAGGTTCAATTCCAGCAGCGGCTCCACAGGAGCAAAGGCTGGGCCTCCTACTCCCACCACCAGAGGGCAGTGAAGCCCCCCCGCAAAAAAATTCACATCCTATTTAAAAATTATACAACTTGGCAGATTATCGGACAAAGCCTGAATGCTTATTTCCTCTGGTTGTGAAAATCAAAATATGAATATATTGCTAATGTTTTCTTCCCTTATGATTTATTATTCTGAATGCTCTGGTACATGCAAACTATCCCCTTAATACCACTGCAACAATCATATACCAAAACAGAACTTCTGAGATGTAGAGCTAGTATCTAGTATAAGGTCAAAGGATAAAAACACTGCCACATACATACATCCTACTCCTTAAAAAAGGGCAAACCATGGTTCTACAAGCTAGAGTAGAACTGTGACCTCTTTAGCTTATCATTTTCTCTCCCATACATACTCTCCTTCCTCTGAAAAGACATCCTGCTAAAGGGGGCTCTCTGACTTCCCAAGGCTCCCCTCCAACCAAACAACCTGGTTCGTCCTGTTTTCCATATAACACTACTTCCAAAATCTTCATAACATTGCTCACATCAAACCGAGTACAAGTGTGAACTGCAGGCTACTGAAACGTCTTACTCACTACTCATCTAAAATAAGGACCTGGTGCGTGTGCTTATAGATGCAGCTCCACTCCTGCAGCTACTTCCAAAGGAAGGTCAGGGAAGGTTCTCCAGTGACCTGGCACAGGATCTGACACTCAAAAGACAATAACGAGCAAACTGGCGATGAACTCTAGGGAGAACAGAACATACAAAGACCCATAGACTAGGGAGGGGTTGACATATTCTAGAAACAGAATGAACAAAAAGTCTGCAATGTGAAGAACTAGGAGAGTGGTCAAGGTTAAGGCTGAGAAGGAGGTAAGAGCTGGGTACACCATTGGAAAAAGTTTGGATTTAATTTTAAAAGAAATGGGAAGCCTTTGAGAATTTTAAGGTTTGTTCTCATTTATGTTTTAGAGAGGTCACTCTGGTTGTTTTGTGGGATATGATGCAAATGAGGAAAAAAATTTAAGGGAAACAAATAAGAAAGAAGCTATTAAATGGTCCAGGTGAAAGATGAGATTTCAACCCCATCTTTCTTCAACTGCCAGATACATATCTAAACCTAGCAACATCCATTTTCTAAAATTGCACTGTATAAAAACTATACACTGGGAAAGATCACAGTGAAAAAAGCCCCTATCCATCAGAAGACCCCAAACAAACAATCATATCAATGCCAAGGTGCGGGATCAGAGTAGAGGGACAACGTCCATCTGTAGACAGTTGAACACACACACACACACACACACACACACACACACACACACACACCAGAAAGGTCAAAAGGAAAGGACAAGCCATCCAGGGTGCAGCATAACACTGATGAGATAGGCAACATTCCTTTAGTTCTTTAATGTTTCCTCTTCGTGCACCCCCCTTCCCCACTAGCATGACCGCAGTTCTACCTTACAAATCTGTCTAGACCAGAACATGTACACTGGTACAGGTAAGGGCTCTCGACACAAGGAATACAGGACAGATAAACCCCTCAGGAACAATAATGGGAGCAACAATATCATGAGTGTAGGGGAAGGGTGGAGGGAGGAAGGGGAAACCAATCCCAAGTATTGCCCTCCCATTCCAGGGGGCAGACAATAGAAACGTGGGTGAAAAGAGAACGGTATAATATATGAAAATAACAACAACATATAATTAACCAAGGGTCCATGAGGGTGGGAGGGAAAAAAGAGGAGCAAATATCAATGACTCAAGTAGAAAGAAAATGTTTTGAATAGGATGATGGCAACATATGTACAAATGTGCCTGATACAACTGATGAATGGATTGGTATAAGAGTTGTAAGAGGTCCCGATATAATGACTATTTTTTAATTCCAGGAAAACGAAAAAGGCCCTAGTGAATCATACATGCAGTATTCATAACAGAGCAATGAACATCAAGCAGTCAACCTGGAACAACTGTCACCATCTTTATTATCCTTTAATAAAGGCTTTTGCACTGGCCTGCACAGCACACATATTGAATAGTAAATTGCTGTTGTCATCAAATTGGCCCGGACTGGCGGTGGCCTGTGCCGTTCCCAAAGTTATTAGAATGTTAAGCCCACGATTTCAGTTATTATATAAATCCATCTCACTGGGGAATTCCTTTGCTTTTGCCAAGCCTTTCTGAAAGCACACTGTCTTTTTCTAGGGATTGGGCTTTTCCAATGATATATCCAAAGTAAAGAAGATCAGGTCTCATCATTCTTGTTTTAAAGGACAATTTTGATTGATTGGTTCATTCTTCTGGCACTCCATAATATAGTCAATATTCTTTGTCAACACCACAATTCAAATGCATTGGTTCTTATTTGATTGTCGTTTTTCATGCAAGTGAAAACACTATGGCTTAGGTAAGCCACATCTTAATACACCTATTCCTCACTTATAAACCATCTCACTTATTCGGTATTTTGAATTAACAATAATTTTGAGAAAAAAAAACTCGGGCAGCACCTCTGGTGGTCAGGGCCCCACTCGCGACTGTGGCAAATGCCGGGGCACATCTGCAGGCCACTCAAACAGCTTCTTGGAGGTCCTGCTGATGGCCAGGCTGCACGAGGGACAACACCAGCCCCCTGTGGGACCCCACTTCCCATTTCTCCTCTATGTCTTAGGCTCATCCCAGAGGGCACAGGCTCACAGCAGGACGATGTAAGTCACAGGCTGGCACCAAGAAGCCAGGCAAGGGCTTTGAGGTGCCAGGGAAGTCAGTGAGGAGAGGAAAAAGAGAAAACAAGCAAGGGGACTACATAAAGCTATGAGGCCAAAGTGGGTAGCAGATGACTTGGCTTACTACCAATTTTACTTAACGACCTGGTCTTTGGAACCCCACCAAGTTGATATGTAAGGAGTGGGAGCAGTGAAAGTGACATCTTTGCTTTTACTACTTTAAATGGGTTTCTTGTAGATTTTTTGAAATGTGGTATATCATTTGATTTCTTGACTGCTGTTTCCATGGACGGCCTTCCATTGTTGGTCCAAATAGAAAGAAATTCTTGACGACTTCAATTTCTTGCCATGGATTGTGATGCTTATGGGGCCAGTTAAGAGGTTTTTGTTTGTTTTGTGGTGAGGTGTAATCCACACTGAAAGCTGTTGTCTTCGCCTTTCTTGAGTAAGGGCTTTAAAGCATCTTCATTTTCAGAAAGCAAGATGTTGTCAACTGTATATTGCAGGTTATTAGTGACTTTTCCTCCAATCCTGATGTCCTGTTTTTCTTCATAAAGTCCACATTCCTAGATTATTTGTCCAGCATAAACACTAAATCACGTGAAAGAATACAGCCTTGCCATACATGTTTTCGTATTTTAAATACACAGTGTTCCTTTGTTCTCATCAAACAATTGACTTTTAGTCCCTCCCCGAGTCCCACATGAGCACAATGAAGTGTTTCAGAATCCCACTCTTTGCAACGTTATCCATAATTTTTTATACTCCACACAGTCAAATGCATTTGGATCATCCACAAAACATGAGTAGACATCTTTCTACAAGCCCTGGTGGTGCAATGGTTAAAATGCTCCACTGATAACCACGAGGCAATTCAAACCTAATAAGCCCCTCCAATAGTCTGCTCCGTAAAGACGTACTGCCTTGGAAACTCCAAGGGGCAATTCTATTGAGTCCTGTAGGATCACCATGAGCTAGAAATAACTTGATAGCAAGGAGTTTGTGGTTTAAAAACATCTTTCTGGCATTGTCTGCTTTCAGCCAAGATCAGCTTGATGTCAGAAATGATTGTCTATCCTTTGTTCCTCTTCTGAATACAGTTTTAATTTTTGGCAATTTCCTGTCATACTTTTTATTATTGTAGCAAAATTTTGCTAGCATGCGATATTGCTATTGGTTGACAAGTTCTTCGATGTCTGACTATCGCTCTATGGAAGAACATGAGCACAGATCTCTTCCAACTGATGGGCTAGCTAGCTATCTTCCAAATTTCCTAAAATAGATGAGTAGGCACTTTCAATTGAAGTATCTCAGTTGGTACTCTATCAACTGCTGGATTTTTGTTCTTCACCAATAACGTTAATGAAGCTTGACTTTCTTGAATTTCTTCCTTAAAGACTGAGTTCTTGAGCATATGCTACCTGCTGAAGTGGACAGCAATCAATTTTGGGGCTACAGTGTCTCTATATATCTAGGTTATTTTTTAATGTTCCCTGTGTTTTGTTTTGTTTCCCCATAGAAAACTTTGAATCACAACTTGAAGTTTGTTTTTCTTTTCAACTTCAGAAACACTGATTGTGATTTTCAATTCTGTTTTTGAGCTCTAGATCTCTGCAATGTCATTATAATACTAAACTTAACTCACTGCTGTCCTATCAATTCTCATGCACAGTAATCCCACAGGGCAGGGCTTCTGTGACTCTGACTCTTTCCGGGAGTAGAAAGGCTCATCTTTCTCCCACAGAGTTGCTGATGGCTTCAAACTTCTGACCTTCAGGTCAGTAGCATATTGCCACCAGACTCCTAGTACTAGTAGGAGTCCGACCAAATTGGTGAGATACCAGTAGTTCCTAGGTGATCAACTCCTCCAGCACTTGATGGAAGCTAAAAAATACATTCTAATTTCACCTGTTTTTTCCAAAAAAATTTTAGGGATACTCTAGTATTTCCCAAAGTTTGAGATATCCCCTGTTCCCATTGCCCTCACAATGCTTGGAGTTTAAAGAAACAAAAGACAACCAGATGCCACAACTTAACCCGATTGCTACTGAAACAATAACAAAAATATCCTCTCGGGCTAAGCCCCGGTGGCGTAGTGGTTGTGCACGGGACTGCGGCCCACTGGGACAGAGGTTCAATTCCAACAGTAGGGCTGGGCCTCCTACTCCCACCACCGGAGAGCAGTGATGCCCCCCCCCCCCCAAAAAAAAAATCTTCTCACCAGACTTTACTTGGGACTTATTCTGCCTCTGATAACAAAAACTACATGCATAAAAAGAAAGTAGCATATATGGGGCATGACACTACAACTTAACACTAACAAGACTCCTCCTCCTCTTACATGAAGGGTCTTCTATGGATCTTGTGATCACCACTGAAACTGAAAACTCACACTGCTCTCTTTTTATAGAATGATGCAAAAGGAATTACCTGTACTAGTAAACTGAACATTTCTAAAGGGCTTTTAGAGTTCTGGAAAAAAGAAAACAAAAAACTTTATGAAATCACCAGGCAATGAGAGCATCCTTAAACTAACTACCTCTGCTTTCTCTTCCTGAGGAAATCTAAAACCATGTTGTCATTCCTGATTTCAGAGTGAAATGACCTCCAGAGGCTTTTTATCATCACCTTAAAAATATAAAGGGGCTACAGAAAGTTCATGGAGAAGTGGAATGAAATGATAATGGAATTGTTTCCACCAACTTTTGAAGCTCCCTTGTATACTGTACAGGTCATTAAGTGTATTGTGGATTCATCTGGTCTAAAGGATAAAAAGATAAGGAAGAGGATATCCTTAGCTGAAACCAAAACACTCCGAACAATGACAGCCAGCTCAGACCTCTTCATGTTACTTCCTTTCATTACTTTCAGGTGCTGTTGCCACAGCTTCACCATCTTGTATAACAACTGCCCGCACCTAATACACTGTAAAGAGAAATGACAGTATGTGGCTGTGTTGATTCTCTCATGCATCTAACAAGCTTGTCTGCAGTGCCTACCAGAGGGCAAGTGCTACAATTAGTAGTGAATAAGTTACACACAGTCACTGCCCTCACAATGCTTACAGCCTAGAGAATGAAATGCAGAGCAAGCACACCAATAAATAAATGCTGATAAACCGTTATGGTGTAGGATTTATTGTGTTAGGACTAATTATGGAAGGCTCATCACAGAAGGGACCTTAGAACATGTGACAATTAAGCTTTGCCCACCACATTCTTCTCAAAGGTTCCCAAACTTATTTGGCCTGCTTCTTCCTTTACAGAAAAAAATTAATAAAAAATTACTCAATGTGGCAGGTACAGAATCGCCTGTAAACTTGCGAAGGGGTAGAGTCTAGCCTGTCAACCAGGTCATAACTAATGGTACCTCTGTGGGAAATGGCCTCCTGATAATTCTGGGAACTTCTGTCTTCGTCCGTGGAGACTGGACATATACTCTCCCTGAGAGAGATTCCTGTTGACAAGCCACACGGATTTATGCCCTGGAGCTGGAGGAGCCACATGGAGAACCACACCAGAACTTAGATGCTTCCACTAGTCCTGGATACACAAGACTTTCTACCCACTGTGATCTTCCTGCATCTGTGTCATTGCATGTGTTGTGTGAGTCTGCAGTAGTTGTGTGCAGGGCTGCAGCCCACAAGGTTGATGGTTCAAGTCCACAGCAGCTCTCCAGGAGCAAGGCTGAACTTCCTACTCCCACCAGGGCAGTGATGCGAAAAAAGAAAAAGGAAACAAGATATTGAGATTTCATCTCACATACCTTGAAAATATCATCAGGAGATTAATCTCTGGGGAAAGACACCATGTTTGATAAAGTACATGGTCAACAAAAAAGAGAAAGGCCCTCATTGAGATGGACTGACACAGTGTCTGCAACAATGGGCTCAAATGTAACAATTGTGAGGATGGCACAGGACCAAGTAATATTTCATTCTGCTGTACGTGGGGTCTCTATTAGTTGGAATCAATTCAACAGCACCTAACAATACCCCACAGCACAAAGTTCAAGGCTCAAAGGGCTTGCTCAGTCAACAATGAGTTGAAATGAGAAGAAATGGGATATGATACCAGAAGACTAATTGACCTAACTCGACTCAGGTTACATTGGTCAACTCAACTTCAAGTCTTTGGGGTCACTAGTTAGATTCTTTATTTTTCTATAAGGGATGTGATGGCCTTAGCAAATGTGAACTGATCCTAAAATTATTAAGTTAAAATCCAACTCAATCCTGAAAAGGTAGAAGAGTGGTGAAGTTATAACAAAGATGAATACTGCTCCTCCTTAGCAAAGACAAGGCCCTTTAATCCTCAAGACATTCCTTAAACATCCACAATGTATGTCTGGCTACATTGGAAACAGGATCAAAGGTGAAGTCTACAGAACAAAAAAATTATTTCTAGTCAAGAAACGGGGATTATAAATGTGCAAAAGCATAAGATATTTGCTATGGCAGCTAGGAGGATACTCACTCAACCAGCAAGGGGCACTGGGGCTGACATAATGACAAACACAGAGAAGCGGATAATGACTATCTTGGAGACCTATCAAAATCCTTTCCAATTTCATCCCCTACCACTTGCTCCTCTCACACTTGATAGTTCAGAGATCCTATGGTCACAAAGTTTTTTATCAAGTCTCCAGGCTTTTTTATAATGAATTTCTCTCTACTTAGAATACAGAAAACTCCTACTTCATAGGAAACATGTTCACCTAAGCTGGTCCCTCTTAAACACTGTCTTAAACATCTCTTTCCCCCTTATTCTAAAGCAGGCTCCAGCACAGCTGCCACCACATTATGCTGTCACTGTTTGGAAGAGTGACTCAGTTACATGCATGAGTCTAGCTTTGTGGCCTAACAGTTCTTAATCGTACCACTCCCCAGCTAGGTGACTTCCCAGACATTTCTCTCCCTTCCTCTGTACCTCAGTGGCCTTGACTCATTTAAAAGTGTTTGATCATTCCTTACCAGACTACAAGGATTCAAAGTACTATGTGTACAGATAACTGCCTATTGTATTGTATTTGGCCAGGCTGACTAGAGAAACAAATCTAGTACACTCCTATATGTGTAAGAAAGAGCTTCATATCAAGAAGCAATTGTAGATCAAGACATCATTCCTGACCAACTTGAATCCATGCAAGTCCAATACTAGTCCACAAGCACCTCTGCAGACTTATGCAGTCACATGTAAAGATGCAGAATACAGGAAGATCACAGTTCAGTAAGTGAAAAGTTGTGTGGATCCAATGGTGGTGGCTCTGGCATCAATCAGGGTCAGCCAGCAGGAAGGTGAGGCAGAGAGAAAGCAAGAGGTTCCCAGGGCCCTCCTTATGAAAAGGCCCACACCCATAAGGAGTCACCATCAGGGCAAATTCTGGCTAATTGACAGACTAAATCCCACCCCTACACTTTTATATTTCTGCAACTTGACATGAAATTATGTAACTGCCACAGTATAGATGCACAATTTTAAAAGTTTGGCCATCAACAATTTTGTATGTAGTATTAGAAACAAAAGTAAAAAAAATCATGGAAGTACAATACTACCATATGGATATTTTCATAATATTTGTCATGTGCTCCAGGGGAGCCTAAAAAGGCAATTGGGAGATTTTCAAACGCCAATATACTTTTGTCCTCATTAAGGCAATAACAATAATGCAAGGTATCCTGTAAAGTATGAATCTTCAATAAATAAAAAGAACTGTCACACAGAATCTAGGCAAAAAAACTTCCAAATCAAAGGCTCACTTCATTTAAAAAAAAAAAAGTAGACTACAAACATCATCATATTCTGAGGGAAATTATTCATGGATCATAATCATAATTTGCTATAACTGCTTACAAAAGGACAATCCTTCCTTTAAATTATAACCCTAGCAACCTACAATTAAAAGATAATTATAACTATTTACAAAAGATGATGTTTTCATCCCAGAGAAACTAAGACATCTTAACACTTCCCATTTTAAAAGTAGGCCTTTTGGGTCATCCCCAAAGTGGGCAAGTACTTAAGAGGTGAATCTTCTTCCTCCTGATATCCTGCTTTGCTCTGTGTTTATAACACAGTTTAAGTCAGAAGACCTCAAAAACAAGTCCTACTATTATGCAAAAATTGAGAAAGAAAACAAGAGAGTGAACAAATAAAAGCTTAAGAAAAATAAGGGGGGCTGAGACCCGGTGGCATAGTGGTTGTGTGCGGGACTGCAGCCCACAAGGTTGGCAGTTCAAATTCAGCAGCAGCTCTCCAGAAGCAA
>PVJH01022048.1:0-37363 GCA_004026705.1 Nesogale talazaci | reverse complement strand
TTATGTCAAGCACATTTGTACATATGTTGCCATCATCATTTCCAAAGCATTTTCTTTCTACTTGAGCCCTTGATATCAGCTCATTTTTCCCTACTTTCCCCACTCTCCTTCCCTCATGACCACTCGATAAAGCATAAATTATTTTCATATCTTATATCATCTGTTATCTTCCTTTTCCCACTTTTCTGTTCTTCACTTCCCTGGGAAGGGGGGCAGGGGGCTATATGTTGATCATTGTGATAGATTCCCTGTCTCCCTCCACCTTCCCCTTCCCCTTCTGGTATCTACTTTCTTCAGGTGACTTTTTTTTGGGGGGAGGGGGCACACCACTGCCCTGGTGGTGGGAGTAGGAGGCCCAGCCTTTGCTCCGTGGAGCTGGAATTGAACCTCCATCCCAGTGGGCCGCAGTCCGCGCACAACCACTACGCCACCGGGACTCAACCCGGCATCTATTTTCTTTCTTTCTTTTTAGATCATTTTATTTGGGGGGGCTCTTACAACTCTCATTACAATCTATACATTGATTGTATATAGCATATTCGTACATATATTGCCATCATTCTTTTCCAGACTGTGGCAGTCATATACTCTTGTTTCAATTTCAGGATTGGGAGCCTCGGGGTGGAGTCTAGCCTGTCAATCTGGAGATAGCCAATGGCTTTCTCTGAGAATTCTGGGAAATCTTGTGGTATTTCCTATTATTGTTGAGAGACTTACGACTCAGTCTCTTGGAGCCGCTCTACTGGCAAAACACAAGGCAGGATCCCTGTGAGACATCCCGGAGAAGAAACCACATGGGCAGACCCCTGAAGCCAGAAAAGTCACCTAGAGACTTCTGCCCATTCTGAGATGCTTGAGAAGCCACAGAGAGGCCCCTATCAGAGCTGTTTCTACCACTGAGTACACAAGACTCTGCACCCACTGGCCTATGATTGTCCTGATGTCAATCCATGTGCTTATGGACTTATGGATTGGCATCACACATATGGGCTAATTAATATTGGACTTAGACTGGACTGCGTTGGGATGCTTTCTCAATATTCCATTTCTCTTATATATAAACCTCTCCCTTATGTACATATGTGTGTTCATGAATTTGTTTCTCTAGTCTACTCAGACTAACAAACAGACATTTACTTTCTATTGAACCCTTGAGATCAGCTCCTCTTCCCCTGCTCTTGTGGTCCCTTGATATAGATTATTGTTATTATTTTTATATCTCACACCGACCACTCTCTCCCTCTCCCTCTAGTTTCTGTTGTTCTTCCCCCTGAATGGGGGTGTGTGGACATGTGCCATTCATTGTGATCGGTACCCCTCCCTCCCCACCTCTCCCCCACTTTCTCTCCTACCCTTTTGGTATCACTATTTTTATTCCTGTTCCTGGGTTCCATGTGTCATGAGCTTTATCTCTTGCCTATATCTACGTACATGCTCCCATCTAGTCCAGAGTGGAAAGCAGCAGGGGGTCATGATACCGGGGGGAGATGAGGAGGTGTCAAGGTGTCAGAGGTATACCGCATGCTCCATTGGTGCTCTACTGTACCGACTGTCTCATCCCCTCCCTGGGGCCGATATTTCATTGTCCACAGATGGGCTTTGGGTCTACACTCCAACCCCCTCCTTCTCACCAATGCGCTTTTGTTTGTTTTTTTGTTATGAAATATCCTTTTTGGTGACAAAAGCAATGCCATTCCTTGAATCGGTCATTCCAAGTACGATAGACCACATGCCTGCCTGATTCAACATGGCCTGTATCAGGCCACTTCAACTTTACTAGTGCCGAGGGTAGGGATCTTTATGTGTTCCACTTCATTTCCGCCAACCTCCCACAGGGACATGTGGGGACACACATACCTATCCACTCATTGTTGTTAGTTGCCATCAAGAACTCATGTTAAAACAGAACCCAGACACTGCCTGGCCTTGTGCCACCCTCAGAGTGGTTGACACTACTGAAGCCCACTGTTGTGGCTGTGTGGCAATCTGCAATACCAAAGGTTTCTCTTATTCACATTTTAATGTTACACGAATGAGTAGAAGTTCTGGGCCAATGGCTTTTAATTTACCAGCTTTGGGGGATGGCACTGGGGCAGGGTGGAGTTGTTGTTGTTAAGTACCGTTCACTCAGTTCTGACTCACAGCGACCCGATGTACAAGAGAATGGAACACCAGGCGCCTGGTCCTGCACATCCTTACAATTGTTCCTATGTTTGAGTCATTGTTGCTGCCACCTGTCAACCCACTTCCTTGAGGATTTCTTCTTTTTCACTGCCCCTCGACTTTACCAAGCAAAAGAAGCTTTTCCAGAAAGTGGTTCTCCTGATGACATGTCCAAATTATATGAGGAAGTCTTCCCATCTTTGCCTTTAAGGAGCATTCTGGCTGTTCTTCTAAGACCTATCTCTTTGTTCTTTTAGCAGTCCATGATACTGTCAATATTCTTTTCCAGCACCATAATGTAAATGCAAATTTCTGTTCTATACATACTTCTATTGAAGGGAGATGTTGGACAGTGTAAGACAAGACAAAATAATAACAATTTATAAGGGCTGAGCCCTGGTGGCCTAAGTGGTTGAGTGCGGGACTGCGGCCTGTGGGCTTGGCGGTTCAAATCCAGCAGCAGCTCTCAAGAGCCACAACCACCGGAAGCCAGTGATGGCCCCCCCCCCCAAAATAACAATTTATAAATTATCAAGGGTTCTTGATGGATGAGGGGTCGGGAGGGAGGGAAAAAATAAGCTGAGGGCTCAAGTGGAAAGCAACTGTTTTGAGAATGATGATGGTAGCAGATGTACAAATGTGCTTGACACAATGGATGGATATATGGATTGTGATATGACGTTTATGATCCCCTAATAATATGATTAGAAAAAAAAACACAAAAAACCAAACTTCTACTATGGCTGATTTCAATCTAACCTGGAGTTATAAACAGATACTAACAATTGTCTCTTACGTCCTGACTCCCGCACACTGTTTTGTATAGCAATTTATTTTTCCTTTTTTTAACTTGGATTTTATTCTTCATTCATGTTAATAGAGTATAATAGTTAGTTATTTAAGATTCCTATTGTAAATTCTATCACTCTTCAGTGAATGACTTAGTCTTCTGCGTGAAAGTAATCATACCCAAGGGACCTCTTAAAACAAACCGAGACCCAAGGTAAATTCTGCTACAGGTAGAGGCAAGCTTGTCAATGCTCCTCCACCTGAAACAGAGCACACCTGACTGTGTTGGTTTTGTGAAAGAAGAACTGTGCACATGCTCCTGCAAGAATGTAGTCTCACTGTAGCCGTTTCAGGAGGGCAAACATACAGTCCTTGCCACAAGCACATTAACAAAGCACCCACTGTGAGATGCTTCATTCACCACCACAATAACTATGTGCGGTCAAGGAAAGTTCTTATAGAACTGACCTGAATGCTGTTGTGTAAGTAAAGGGTGAACCTCACTGATGCCTGGAGACAGACATTGTTCTCCAAAAAGCACAAGTCAATGACTATGCCAAACAACACAAATCATGCTGCCAATGCATAGTTCACTGTTGGCTCTAAACCTAGGGGAATTTTTTGCTTTTGAGATCTTTGCTAAACTTTATGACCACTTTCTACAGCTAAATCTCAGTAGAACTAGTCAACGATCACCTTAAAATCATTTCAGAATACACTGGAATCACAAACAAGCAATGGTTTGACAGACCTTTCGACATTTATCAACATATTACTCTTTGATTTCAGATTTTATAATGATCTTTTCTTAAGGGTCCCTGGAGGCATAATGTTTAAGACTATGACAGCTTACTAAAAGGTCAACAGTTCCAAGCTGTCAGTGGCTCTGCAAGAGGATAAAAAACCCTGTAATTTTATAAAGGTTGTAGCCTACAGAAGCATATGGGGCAATTCTCTTCCATATATATCAATATCAAGTGACTTTCATACGCAAACAACTACATTCTTATAGAGATACAGATGAAAGACATATATGTATGTTAGTAAGCACACATCATGATGCCATTTCCTAGATTTTTGCACTTGAAGCAGTTCAAATCAGTGGTTTGGGTTACTTTACAAGTACTGCCTAGAATGACCTCATTCTGACAGCAGTATATTCAGCTACTACATGTTCTGAGCAAAGTGTACCAGCCATAGAATTGTTTTTCCCAGACCAGTCAGCTCTTCACCTTCTCATTCAGAAAAAAGATGGGAGGAGATTTATTACCAAACATCTTTGTCTTTGGATTTTCATCTTTTCAATTCACTTGTTCTATTATTACTGGAGTTCTTTTCACCCAGAATTTAAAACGACTTTTATCTTCCTCCTATTAGGAAATCTTTCTTAAAGAACACATACAAACAAACCCAAACAACCCCGGAATATGCTCCCCAAAGGCTCTGCAATCTGCTCCTTGCTGAGGTTTCCAATTTCTGATTGTTTTCCTCCACCCATCTCATATGCATGTCAGAAATGCTTATTCAGCTACTTCACCACGTATTTTTGTCTACTCAACCACTCATTCATTTATGCTTCCTTCATTCAATCAGTTGATGCACTTCATTTATTTTTGCATGCTTATTAAGTGCCAGAAATGAAGTGTTACAGATTAAAGCCAAATAACAGAAAGAGGGTTAGTTTTTAAGATGTGCAATCTAGTAGAATTGAAAGTTATATGGACAACAAACCATAAAACAGTAATGTGATCAAAAGTATTTAAAACATGTAATCTATATATAAAGTTCTGCAGAACCAAGAACAAACAAGGCTTTTGCCTGGGAAGGCAAGAAATGTTTCCCAAGAGGGTGAGTTTCATCTTTGGTATCAAATGTTAGGAGAGTAAGTACTTCAAAGGAAGATAATAGAAAATATTTTACCAAACAAATAAAATGGAGTCAAGTCATAACTAGATGAAAGTACTTAGACCATTTAATGAAAAGGTAAGTACTCTGCGGGCTGTGAAGTGTATTTGTGAGAAAATGGAAAGAGAGGTTTTAAGGAAAGCTATGATATAAAGGACGAGTGCTTTATTTTACCCCCCAGGCAAGTATTCCAGTCCCTCTTGTCCTGGTAACAAATCCCTTCATCCTTGTCAGGAAGCAGGCATCTGATCCCAGCCTGGTCAATTCAGGCAACAATGGCCCAAGTAATGGGCACCCTTCTAAAATAGGGCCGAGGAGTAAACTTCTTTGGTGTTGACACAGTCATTTCGAGAAAGAAGTGAATTTTTTCTATTGTGGGGCTAAGCACACTGC
Source organism: Nesogale talazaci (assembly GCA_004026705.1). Taxonomy (NCBI): domain Eukaryota; kingdom Metazoa; phylum Chordata; class Mammalia; order Afrosoricida; family Tenrecidae; genus Nesogale; species Nesogale talazaci. The sequence continues at coordinate 32,113 of PVJH01022048.1, read as the reverse complement.
CAATGTAATTAAATTATCCACTAAATGGAAAAATTGGCCACGCATTTAGGGCAAAGGAGTCCAACCTGAAAAATGATTAGAAAGCAGAAATGATATAGAAATGTAAAAGGAGCGTGTTCCAGGGCTGATGAATTTCTGTTTGTCTTTGAGTCCATGGTTCCTAGGACAGGTTTCCTACTTCCGTGTTTGCACCGTCAGCATCTTCTCAGCCACATGAATTAATGAATTCTTACAAGGCATAATTAAATTGGAGTTGGAGTTCTGCTATTTGCAATTAAACAGCTCTGACTAATACATATGCTATCCTGAGAACTCTTTTACATATTAAGACAATGGGGAACACAAATAAATTTTAAGATACAAAGTGTTTTTGAGCAAGTGATGGATCAACAGTGCATTAGAAAGACAGCTCCAGTCAGGCCTTGTGAACTCATTAGTTCTAGTTCAACTCCCTACTGATGTTTGCATTTCCATTTTGCATCAGAATATGCATTTTTTAAAAGAAAAACATTGAAGTTTATTCTTTTTGGGGGGGTTATAATCTTTTTATAAAAATCACCTTATTGGGGGTTTGTACAACTCTTTCTCCCCCAATGATTTTACTGGGGTCTCTTACAGCTCATAACATTAAATATATCACTTGTACCAAGTATAATTTGTACACATGTTGCCATTCATTTCCAAATATTTTCGACTTTAGCCCTTAGTGTAAACTCTCTTTCCCCCTCATTTAAAAATAATTATAAATCATTTTATTGGTGGCTCATACTACTCCCATCCAGAACATGCATTTTAACAAGCTATTAGGTAAACATAAGAATCAACCACAGAAGTATAGGAATCATTGAGGAGCCTGTTAAAAATGTCAATTCTAATTCAGTATGTCTGGAGTGGAAATAGAACTCTCGGCAGGAGTTGAACTAGAATGAACAGGTTCACAGCCGGGTTCTAGTCAACAGTGCAGCAGACAGAGTGGAGGGAGACCATTTAGGCACCTTTTTCAAAATCTGAATATTCATCTTTGGGGATTCTGACAATTAAAATAAACTGCCAAGGTCAGGTCATTTGGCATCTCTTTTTTAGTGTCTTTTTGAGCCAACTCTGCTGAAATAAGTGGTCTTTTGTTTGGAATTCCTCTTTACATGTACCTGACATCGTGGTTCTCAGACTTCACTCTGTATCAGAATCACCTGGAGAGTTTGTTAAAACATGAGTGTCGGGCCCTTCTCAGAGCTTCTGATTCAGGGATCTGGTGGGGTTGGGCCTGATCATCCTAAGAAGCTCCAGGTGGGCTGATACTTCTAGTTCAAGGGCTATACTGTGAGAACCACAGTTCTAATGCATTTCACTTAGGCCACATTCGACTTCCCATATATAGCATCCACCTCTTTCAAAATCTGAATTTTCTTTCTTTTTTAAAATTATTTTATTGGGGGCTCATATAACTTTTATCACAATCAATCCATCCATCCACTGTGTCAAGCACATTTGAACATCTGCTGCCATCATCATTTTCAAAACATTTGCTTTCTACTTGAGCCCTTGGTATCAGCTGCTCATTTTTTCCCCTCCTTTCCAGCCTACCTTGCCTCATGAACCCTGATAATTTATTAATTATTATTTTGTCATATCTTACATTGTCTGACGTCTCTCTTCACCCACTTTTCTGTTGTCTATCCCTCAGGGATGTAGATCTTTGGGATCAGTTCCCCCTTTCCACTCCACCGTCCCTCCACCCTCCCAGTATCGCCACTCTCATCACTGGTCCTGAGTGGTTCATCTGTCCTCGATTCCTTGAGCTTCCAGTTTCTATCTGTTTCAATGCACATCTTCTGGTCTAGCTGGATTTGCGAGGTACAATTGGGATCATGATAGGGGGCATGGGGGTGGCTGTGGAGGAAACATTAAAGAGCTAGAGAAAAGTTGTATGTATGTTTCATTGTTGCTATATCGCACCATGACTGGCTTGTTTCCTCTCTGTGACCCTTTTGTTAGAGGATGTCTAGTTGCTTACAGATGGACTTTGGGTCTCCACTCTGCATTCCCCTCATTCACAATGATATGATTTTTTGTTCTTTGATGCCTGAGACCTGACCTTATCGACATCTTGTGATAAAACAGGCTGGTGTGCTTCTCCCATGTGGGTTTTGTTGCTTCTCAGCTAACTGGCTATTTGCTTATCTTCAGTCATTTAAGACCCCAGATGCTATTTTTTTGGTTGCTGGACACCATCAGCTTTCTTTACCACATTTGCTTATGCACCCACTTTGCCTTCAGCGATCATGTTGGGAAGGTGAGCAAGTGTTCTTGCATTGAGGAAGTACTTGAGCGGAGGCTCAATGTCCATCTGCGACTTGAATACTAAATGCATATAGATCAGAAATTTTCTTATTCATCTTTGTAAATTGCTTAGTTATAAATATAAATCTTTGCACAGAATTGATATCTCATATCCATTGCTATCTGTTTAAGGGACACTGGAGGCATAACAGTTAAAGTCTTGTGTGTCAAAGGCCAGGGGTTCAAAGTCACCAGCTGTTCTGTGGGAGAAAAATGAAGCAGTCCACTTTCCTAAAGATTTAAACCTGGTCAATTCTATGGGGCTGTTCCCCTCTGTGTTGTGGGGTGCCATGGGTCAGAACCGTCCAGACTGCAGTGGGTTTGGTGGAGAGAGGCACTGTGTGCTTAGCAGTGAAGTTTAACATCTCACTGTTTTAAATTCAGCCCCCCACCATGATCACTTTAAAAACACTCTAAAAAGTGAAGTATATAGCTAGAAGAGGTGCAACATGTCCTGTCTTTTCAAGGCTGCTACCTTGATGCCTATTTTCTCTCTCTCAACCTTTAGATATAAAGAAGAACAGTGGTGCTCACATGTAAGCAAGCTAGAGCCCCTGACCCCTGCTACTGAGAGCTGGCATTTTTCTTCCTCCTGCAAGTGTTTCTACCTTCTTCTTGATTGAGCCAACACCACAGCAGAGATCAAGCCCAGCAGAGAACACATTCAAAGCATGCTTCTCATCCTGACATCTAGAAAAACAGACCAAGCTACATATTGGTTCTCTCTTGTATTTGTTCTCTGGCCAGTTATTCTCTCCGCATTACCAGCTCCCATTTGCGGATGGTCGTTCCACCCCGGGGACACCTGTTGCCTGGGAAACGAGGGTGGTGCGCCACAGCATTTCCAAGGCCGTCACCTTCTGGAAGGAGATGGCCATGGTTCCTCTGGGTGGGTTTGTTCCATCAACTTTTTATTGAATACTCCAACAATGAGCCATTTGTGCCATCCCTTTTGCCTTAAAGCTAGTTAGAAACACCAGGTTCAAAATTTGGCTTTTGGCCATGACATTAGTTTTTTTGTGAATTAAGAAATGACATGAAACTGACTGTAAAACCTGTGAGGGGGGAAGGTTAGCCTGGAGGGACTCTTCTAGTAAGTACTCTGGCTCCTCTTTGGAATGGACGTTGTCACTTCTCTGAACTCACTAGGGTAGCTTCTGGAAGCACACTTGGCGGGAAAGCCATAAACCACCGATACTTGATACTTGACTTCCCTCTCTTACTGCATGCTGTCTCCTATATTTAGGATGCTCTTTGTCATGCTTAACAGCATTCCCAAGTGATGGGGTAGGGTCCCACATGCTCTTAGAGGCAGCAGTCAGGTGTGGAGAAAGGGATAAAGGAGAAGTGTACGGTGGCATTACCTTAGGCATCCTGTGACGTTGTAGAAGATGTCAAAATCGAGCAAGCCATTTGCTTTGGGGTAGTCTCCTTCTGGCCAGCCCGAAAAAGGGATGATGATACTTTCAGTCAAAGTAAGTAAGGCTTCTGTGATCATGAGATTCTTGAGTTTGTCACTGGAAGACAAATTCCACAGCAAACCTAGGAAAGTAACAAGCAGCATCAACCAGAGCACAGGCATTCGACAGGAGATGCCTGTTGAAAACCTGCGTGAAGTCCAGCATCTCCAGGGCTACGACTAATTTAAAAAGAAGTGGGGAGACCACTGCTTCTCCAATGGGGCCCAACTTGCTGAGCGTTTCGTGCGTGGCAAAGGGAGCAGGTCCACGGGCTAAATAAAGAGTGTATGTGTTAACTTTTGTGGTAGGTTTAGATTAATCAGGAATGCAAATGAATGCCAGACATACTTAAACATTTATTGCTGTTTCTCCTACAAGACCCAACCATAAATCTGATCTTGCTGGTAAAATGAATTCCCGGTTCATCAACAGACTTGATCCTATTGTAATGACCCTTTATAATGAACGCCTCAGCATTTAAAAAGAATCATGTCTATCTTCCTCTGCCCGGGTGTGTGGGGATACTATCTTCCCTGCCGGCTCCTCTGTAACTCTGTAACTCCCTGACAGTTGACCACCCAAAAGTAGCAGGAAGAGCCTGCAGAGGACTTTTTCCTGTGCCTGTCAATAGTACACTGATCAGCACCACCAATTAATATTGACTCCTACCCAATGATAGAACTTATGCCTTCCAGGAATCTATGCTGCATCATTTACTTCTTCTTTTATATTTTGGTATTCAAAGAGAGACAAGAGTGTCTGACATATTTACCTTCCAACTTGTAAAGTTTAAGCATTCTTAAAATTTTTCTCCCATTTGCTGACTTTAATTTTCTCCTTCCTCTCAATTTCCTCACATTGAAAAGAAAGGCTGTCCAAGGGGGCTTTGAGAAGTTATGAGAGAATCCCATTAGCTTGTAATTCCATTTTTCTACAAACTTTTTGAAACCCTGTTGTACATATCAACTATAAATGTATGCTGAACTTCTAAGGCACTTGTGAGATAGAAACTTGGGTGCTGAAAGGAAACTCAAAATAGCATATATGTTTATTATTATAATTGTTTGGGAAAATTTGGGATTTGTGCTCAAATAGTTTTGCTTTAGTGGAAGAGCAGTTACACCTATTGCTTCCTAATTCAGTGACCCAATGAGTATAAAGATGTCTGTCATCCTACAGGACTTAAGAACATAGTCAAACTCCTTACTATTCAGGAACATCGTAAGGGAGGACAAAAAGAGAAAAGGTAACTCTTCCTTCTCTGTCTCCAATCCCCGCAGACAGTATGTTCTACTCTCTGCATGGATTTCCCGTCCGTACAAAGGAGAGCAGCACCACACATGGCTTTCTGCTTGTGGAAAACACAGGCGGTGGGGAGACAGCCTCTAAGCACCTGGCACTCTTGGCTGATTTACGTTGTAGAATCGTCTCCTCTGATTTTAACAACTAAAATACTAGACTATTTAGTAAGTTAACACTTAGGAATTATTCAGCCATACTTGGGAGTTGGCCCAATTAAGACACTCTCGGCCCAATGCAGTCTTTTGGGCTTCAACAATTTACTTTGGCCAGCAGCATATTTAGAACAATCACCAAATTTCCACTGCAGTCGATTCACAGCTCCCATTGGATACAAAGATGCCAGGTCTTGTGAAGGCTGGAATGCAGGCTGATGGGGAGATCTTTGCTGAGCAAACTAGCCATGTCATGAGCAGTGGCCCTCAGCCACAGGGTGGCAATACAATGGCCTCATTTCCCCCCATTTTTATCATAAATGACCCTGGAAAGGAGGAACATAGAATACAACCCTGGAGGTGGCTGAGAGCTGAGGTTGAGTTTTGCTATTAAGCTCCAAAAAAAAGTAAAAAAGAGAAGGGGAGAAAAAAAGCTCCCTGACTTCTAAATAAGCAAACAAATGAACACTCTGCTTGCCAGAGGCTTCAAATGTGAAGCATAATAGCAGTTCCTCTTAAAAGGGACCACACAGGGTACTCAAAGGAAAAAAAAAAACCTTACAAAGGAAAGCCAGAGAGGATTAATTTGAACAAAGAGCATGGAAGTTTCCTTCAGCAGTCCATGTCCTTTATAACTTGGCATGCTACATGATTTCTGCTTACGTGTATGGTTGGGGAGGTTTAGCACCACTTTTGAGTACCTCATGAAGACTGTTGTTTAGAACTGTCAGACTTGTCAAGTTTCTGTGTGTTGTGAAGCTGGGATAGAGCTAAAGCGTTCAACAGAAAATCAGGATGATATACGCCGATACACAAATATATACACCCACAGGCGCAATCAACCATTGACCAATGAGCTGAACGCTTCCAGCAAGGACTCTATAGAAGAGTCTTGATCAAAAGGCAACAAAGCAGAACTCACTTGCCAATTCTCATGGAATCAAAACTTTCCGCAACGATAGCAGCTAGATGAATGCCTGAACCTATTGCGCTGAGATATTCTTTAAACACAAAATCGGGAATATCTCGTGAAGTTTTCTTCAAACCACATAGTTCAGCTGAATTATAAAGAATGCCCGCCTTGAGCACTGGCCTCTCTTAGGATCTATTTCCATGGCATCAAAGTACAACAACAACAACAACTAGAAATACTAGGAAATCCAGGAGGCAGTGAGTTTATATTAATGGCGAAGAACCACTCAGAAAAAGGGGGTGAGAGCGGTCACACAACCCAAAGCATTAACCAATGTTATTAAACTGTACACGAACAAAGTCAGCACCGACTCAATGGCACTGAATTAATTTTAGTTATGTTATCTTTACATTGTCTTATGTTGTTGCTCGGTGCCTTTGAGTGGGTTCAATCTCAAAGTGACCCTATACACAACAGAATGAGACACTGCTTGTGTTGACCATCCTCATAATTGTTAGGCTGGAGCCCATTGTGGCAACTGTGTCAATCCCCCTCACTGAGGATCTTCCCTTGTTTCACTGTCCCTCCACTCTACCAAGCATGGTGTCTTTCTCTGGGACTGGTCTCTCTGGATAACCTGCCTAAATTATGTGAGATGAAGTCTGGCCATCCTTGTCTCTAAGGAGCAATGCTGGCTGTACTACTTCCAAGATGGATTTGTTTGTTCTTTTAGCAGTCCGTGGTACTTTCAGTATTCTTTATGAGCACTATAATTCATGTGCATCAAGTCTTCTTTGATTTTGCTTTATTCAATGTTCAACTTTCGCATGCAAATGAAGCCACTGAAAATATCACGGCCTGGGACAGTCACACCTTAGTGTGACTGAGTCCTCTAAGTACCATCATTGCTTTCCGACCCTTTAAAGAGGCCTTGTGTGTAGATTTGCCTAATGCTATGCATAGTTGAATTTCTTGGCTGCTGGTTCCGTGAGAATGTAGTGTGACTCCAAGCAAGACAAAATCCTTAGCAACTTCCATCTTTATTCCATTTATCATGCTATTACCTATTAGCCTTGTGAGGCTTTCAGTGTTCTTTCCAATGAATTGCAGACCATGCTGAAGGCGGAATGAGCTTCGTATAAAGCAAGGGCTTTACATCCTTCTCACTACGTATCCCAGGTTGTTAGTAAGCCTTCCGGTGATCAAGATGCCTCATTCTTCTTCATACAATCCAGCTTTTCTGATGATTTGCTTGGCTTACAGACTGAACAAGTATGGTAAGAGGGTACAAGCCTGGTGCATACTGCCTGATTTTAAACCATGCAGTATTCCCCCTTCTTCTGTTTGCACAACTTCCTCTTGATCCATGTAAAGGGTCTGCAGGCATTCCAGAATTGTTCTGGAATTCTAATTCTTCTTAAGTCTATTCTTAGTTTGTTACGATCCATAGAGTCGAATGCCTTGGTACAGTCAATGAAACACAAGTAGACATCTTTCTGGTCTTCTCTGCTGTGAGCCAAGATCCATCTGTTACCAGAAATGATATCCTTTGGTCCACGTCCTCTTCTGAATCGGGCCTGAACCTCTGGCAGTTTCCTGTCCATACACTGTTGCAGTCATTGTTGGGTGACCTTCAGCTAAATTGTACTTGCTTCTGATATTAATGAGCTTGTCCTATAATCCGCACATTCTGTTGGACCCCCTTCCTTTGGAATGGGTACAAGTAAAAACTTCTTCCAGCCAGGTGGCCACGCAGCTATCTTCCAAATTTCTTGGTAGAGGCGTGAGTTCTTCCAGTGCTTCATCAGCTTGTTCAAACATTTCAATCGGTATTCCATCAACTCCTGGGGCCTTGGTTTTGGGTACTGCCTTCAGTGCTATTACAGTATTGCAGGAAGAGGTCCAGAGCGGTTTGGACTTCTTCCTTCAGTACTGTTGGTCCTTGCACATATGCTACTTCTTGAAATGGTTGAATGTTGACCAGTTCTTTTTGGTACAATGACTCTGTGTGTTCTTTCCATTTTCTTTTTATATAATATTATAATAAAAGGTTCAAATTAGAAACCCAAAGGGAAGAAGATGCTCAGCTTATCTTAAAAGGAGAGAACTAAAGATAAATTCAAGCCTTGAGCTGCAGTATTGAAAGGCCATATCTTATTGGGCTCAGAATGTAGTTCCCTAAGTTTACAGAATACTTTGGTAGCAAAACTCACAAATTCAATGATCACATGAGTATGCACCTTGATTAGAGAAGTGGGGAGGGGTAGAAGGAAGGTAAAGTGAATGAGAGAAAATAAATGAACAATTTGTTTTCTTTAACTTTGTTTTTCAAAGTTGTCAGAGAACAGGTTTTTTTGCTTGTTTTGACAATTTCATCCTATTTTTATAACTTAACCTGGGAAATTAGATGATTCCAAAAGTTAGTTAATCCAAGTTACTTAAACCCAGAGTATCTTGTTTGGGAATTATGAAACAGACTTGCATAATATGTAGTTTTTCAAAAAGATACAAAATGACATAGCATAAGAAGTTGGGTATTTTATGAAAATTAAATATGTCCATGAAATATGTCGAGTTCAATGTTTACTTTAAACAAATTCCACTGAAAATCATGCCATGGCTTTTCTTGAAGAATTAGATATAAGAGGACAATGTACCTCTATCTTATTGCTATGATTTGTCTATTTTATTAGACAGAATCCTCTCCTGCAACAGTGCTCACCAATCAGTGACCTAGAAAATGAACTTCTGAGAAGGGGACATGCCATTCTCATTTTAATTCAAAGTATACCAACACGCTGCGTTGGTAAAGAAAGGAGAAAAACCTCAGGGGAGAGGATTTTTAGCTTTGATCCTGAACTCTTTCTTTGTAAAAATGAAGAGCTTCCCTCCTAAGCTGATAATAAAAATTTCAAAATTTGTTTGGTGAGTTTATAGTCCTTTCCATTGAACAAAGCTCTGATGTTGAACTTCAGATCACATAGAGAAAATGAAGGTTCCTTTTAAGAAATCTTGGCCAGAAAAATCAAGGTCTTCTTTTAGAACAACCTGAGTCTCTTATTCATGTTTAATATAGATATCCCAAGGCCACCAGCTTTTTATTATATTAATCAGGAACTGACAGCTATTGAGAAGCTTGTATGAGCACCACAGTTAGTGCAATAAATAACATGGCAATGAAGAGGCAGCCTTACATTAAAGGAGCTTTGAAGAGGTGGTTTAAAGAAGTCCCTCTATCAAACCTCTGCTAAGGGGCGGAGACTGAAAGTCAATATGGAAGAATCGCATGGGAAAATGCTTCAACCACGGAGAATGAAGGAGTCCTGGAGGCCCAGTGGGCTCTGCATTTCGAACCATCACTAAGGTCAGCGGTCCCAACCGTCCAAGCACCCTGCAGGAGACAGATGAGGACATCTGTTCCTGTCAGCGTGTCAAGTTTTAGAAACACAGTGGGCAATTCTCCTGTCTGATAGGGTATCTTGGAGTAAGAATCAAATGAATGACTTGCTGGTGTACTGAAGGACCCGACTGCTATCGGCAAGGTCAGTAATTCAAACTCTCCAGTTGCTCTGCAGGAGAATAATGCAGCTGTCGGCTTCTGTAAGGATTATAGCTTTGGAGACCCTACTGGGCAGTTCTACTAGGTCCTAAACCATCACTGTGAATTAGAGTTGGCTTGCTGGTAGTTTTTATTGAAGGGCGAGAGGGTTCAGATGCAAAAAGAAGAGCTACGGAGTCAAGTACCCAGAGAAAGAGAGCTGGACCAGGTCAGGAGGTCCTTCTGGATATCACATTGTGGGCTGTGAGGGGTGTGAGAGGAGATTCTGTTGACAAGAGTGCCCAGGGTCCCATTATAAATCATGGAGCAGCATGCTACAGAGTGCAGACATATCTTCAGGTAATGGTGAGCACCCTGGAGTGCTAACTTTACTTTAGAAAGCAGTCAGTCACTGGAAGCAGGGTGAGGGCAGGTTGGGAATGGATCATACCAAGACCAATGGACAATATTGAGACAATACAGAGATCGGTTAAGAAGTAGAGCAAAGAGATGAAGCACATACAAATCAAGGCAGTGTCAGGAAAGAGACCGGAAGAAGTCCAAACTCTCTGATTCTAATTTTTGAATAAGGGGCCAGTCCTGCCCAAAGCACTATGCAAGTTTAATGCTATCCTGAAACAAATAACAACACCCTTCTTCAAATAATTGGGAAAACTTTGTATGGAGAGGGAAGAAGCCCAGAATTAGCAGAGAATGCCTCAAGAAGAAGGACATAGTGGGAGGCCCTGCCTTACTTGACTTTAACACCTTCTCTACAGCCACAATGGCCAAAACAGCATGGTAGTGGTATAATGATGGATATTCAGACCAATGAAAAAGAACTGAAAACCCAGAAATAAAATCATCAGTATACAGACAATTGATCTTTGACAAGGGACCAAAAAATATCAATTGGGAAGTGGATGCCTTCAATAAATAGCGTCGGAAAAAAATGGATAGCTACCTGCAGAAGAATGTAGCAGGACCCTTACCTCACTCCATGCACAAGAATAAACTGGAGGTATATCGCAGACCTTGGTAAAATCACAGAGTATTAGTACTATCAATGAGGGAATTGGGACAAACCTAAGAAATTTGGCACGGGGAATACATAGGATTTCAGAATTAGGGAAGGGCACAAACACAGGGGAAACACATTATCAAATGGGATATACTGAAGATAAAACACCTGTGTATAACTTAAGACTTCACCAAAAGAGTAATAAAAGAGCCCATAGACTGACTTTACCTCTTTAGCAATGACACACCAGACATAAGCCTTTTTACTAAAGTTTACAATACGCTGCTAGCCTACAAGAAAGAAAGAAAGAACACAAATAATCCATTGAGAAGATGGACAAAAGACCTGACTAGAAGTTTCACAAGGGAAACAATCTAAATGTCTAATAAATTTATGAGAAAATGTTCCTGATCATTAGTCCCAAGGGAAAATAAATTGAAACAACTCCAAGACACCACACCCTCAAAGATAGCCCAATTCCAATCATGAAAAAGTAACAAGTGTCGGAGGGGATGTGGTGAGACAGGAAATCTCATCCACTGCAGGTGAATCTGTAGGTATGAGTAGTCATTATGGAAATCTTTATGGCAATATCTAAAACAAATGGAAGTATAGCTATCAAATGACCCATTAATCCCCCTTCTGGCCACAGACCCAGAAAAAAGTAAAAATAGACCATGACCATATATCTGTGCTCCAACGTTCATCACAGCACAGTTCATAATTGTAAAGGATTGGAAAGAGCCTAACTTCCCATTGATCAATGAATGACTTCAAAATCTCTGGTATATACATACAATGTATAGTAGGGATCTCTAGAAAACAGTGATGGATGCAAGAAGCACATTGTCTCATGAGAAGAGTTGGAGGAAATTATGCTAAGCAAAAGCACAAAAAGATAAGCATAAGACTGAGAAGGTTCTGCGTGAGTGTCCCGGGATAGGGAATCACTGACATTCAATGACGTGCAGTAGAGTTCACCTCAGAGGAATGGCAGCTCCTGAACCCAGCTCAGAAGACCCTATTATCAGGATGTGATGTTGGAGAATTATCGCAACCTGGTTTCCATTGGCGAGAAGAGTTCTCAAATCATTGACCGTGTCATTGGCTTGTCCTGTCTTATGTGGTAAAATTTTTGCAGCGTGCGGTATTCTCAAAGAGAAATCCAGAAAGATGATGATCATTTGCTTGAGCATTTGCAATGTGAAAGACACATGGAAAGAATGGAACAGTGCTATAAATTTAATACAATGGAAAGTACTGTTTCTCAACACAACAATAATTTTCCTCCAAATGAAAATTGTGAGATGTTTGGTTTACATGAAGAAATTGTAAATTCAGATTTAATAGTTGTGGAATTAAATCAGAAGAGAAGCAACAAATTAAAGAAGTCAGTTGTGCTCAGTGAAGATGAGGAACCCTTTCTCCATGTTGAACAAGAGCAGTTTTATACTGAAATGAAATTCCCTGAGTGTGAGCAATCCAGGCTCATGAAGTCACGGTGTAGTCCACATCAGGAATCTGATGACACTGAGAAACCACAAACAGGTGATAAATGTGGGACAACCTTCAGTGAGGAGTCTTTGCTCTGTGAGCACCAGGTCATTCATATGCTGGATAAGACCTATGAATGCAGTGTGCATGAGCAAAAGATCATTAAAGTGTTCAAACTCAGTGAACATTATCAAAACACTCACGAAGGACAAACACTATATAAATGCTTGCAATGTGACAAAACATATCCCTGTGTTTGCAATGAAAATGGGAAAGGCTTCACCAGGAAGAGTGATCTCAGAGCTCATCAGCCAACTCATACTGGAGAGAAACTCAATGTATGTGGTGAATTTGGCAAAGGCTTCATTAGGAAAGCAAATCTCAAAGCTCATCTACAAACTCACACAGGAGAAAATCCCCACATATGTAGTGGATGTGGCAAAGGCTTCATTCAGAAAGCAAATCTCAAGATTCATCAGTGAACTCATACTAGAGAGAAATCCCATGTATGTGGTAAATGTGGCAAAGGCTTTACTCAGAAAGCAAATCTTAAAACTCATCTACGGATTCATACAGGAGAAAAACCCTATGTATGTGCTGTATGTGGAAAAGCCTTTAGCTGGAAGAGTGCGCTCAATGTTCATCAGCGAACACATACTAGAGAGAAACCCTATGTATGTGGTAAATGTGGCAAAGGCTTCATTCAGAAAGCACACCTCACAACTCATCTACAGACTCATACAGGAGAAAAACCCCATGCATGTGGTGAGCGTGGTAAAACTTTCAATCTCAAGCAGCAACTTATAGCACATAAGATAATACACACAGGAGAAAAACCCTATGTATGTGGTCTGTGTGGAAAAGCCTTTAGCTGGAAGAGTGCTCTCTCTAGTCATCAGCGAACTCATACTGGAGAGACACCTCAGGTATGTAGTGAATGTGACAAAGGCTTCATTAAGAAAGCACATCTCAAAACTCATCTATGAATTCATACTGGAGAAAACCCCTATGTATGTGGTGAGCGTGATTAAGTTTTCAACCACAAGCAACAACTTATAGCACATAAGATTGTACTCAGAGGAAATAAACCCTATGTATATGTTTTATGTGGAAAAGCCTTTTTTTCAAGAGGTATAAGCTCATTGTTCATCAGCAAACTCATACTGCAGAGAGAGAAGCCTCATGTATGTAGTGAATGTGGCAAAGGCTTCATTAAGTAAGCACATCTCAAAAAAAAATTTAAAGTATATTTCAAAAAAAAAAGAGAGAAAGCAAGCACATCCTGGCTGAGCCCTGGTGGCGCAGTGGTTGTGTGTGGGACTGCGGTCCACAGGGTTGGCAGTTCAAATCTAGCAGCAGCTCTGCAGGAGCAAGGCTGGACTTTCTACTCCCACCAGGGCAGTGATGTCAGGAAAAAATAGCACATCTCAGAACTCATTTATGAATTCTTACTGGACAAAAACCTTTTATGTGGTTAGTGAGGTAAATCTTTCAGCCAGAAGTGATGCTTTATAGCACATCAAAGATTTCACAAAGGAAAGAAGCCCTTTGCTTGAATTGAATGTGAAAAATCTTACGTGTGAATGTCAGATCTCATTCAACATGAGAAAATTTCCAACAAGAAGCCTTTCATTGGAGTTAGTGTAACAAAGCTTCCAAGACATAGGAAGAGATGCTAGAGTTTGGCCTGGGCCAACCATGGGAGCGGACAATTGTGACTTAACCACATGGGAACCCATGTTCTGCATTGTTGTCCCTCTACTGACAGGGCCACCATGGTGGGAAAGGCCTCCCAGGCTTCCACAATGTCTGGCTTTCAGTCCCTGAAAGAGATTTGAACCTGATGTTTCTGGATCACAACTATACCAAGCAGTTGAGTGCCCACCCAGATACCAGTTGAGCCTGCCCCACCTGCATGCTTTTTGTTACCCACCAGAGACAGCAGAGAAGTACAATAAAATAAGAATAAAGAAATTGGAAAATGTATGGGAACAATTACTCAGAGGATGAACAGTTCATAAGGAACCTCAGCCTCCACACCCTGAGCCCAGAAGAATGAGATGGTGCACAGCATTCACTGTTAATTACTCTGAAAGGGACCACAAAAGGGGCCTTAGTAGAGTGGGAGAACAAAGTAGAAAAAAACCCCAAAATAATAAAAAAAGACCAGGATGACTGTTCTAATAGAGACTTGGAATCTGCAGCAAATCACATGAATACAGAGACTAGGTAAGCCTCACAGACACAGCTTCCTGTGTGAACATGTACATTGATAGCAAGACTAATATCTGATTTTACATTTGATCGCTCTTGGCCCTTGTCAACTCCCTTCACCAGAGGAATATTGTGCCCACAGTAGAGGCATGTGAACGGCCTTGCTGTCAGGCAGAATTCTTTTGCAGCTGGATGATTGCAGATGTAGTTAAATTGAAATATAACCTTTCAGGCTGAGCCCCAGTGGCGTAGTGGTTGTGCACAGGACTGCGGCCCACTGGGATGGAGGTTCAATTCCAGCAGTGGGGCTGGGCCTCCTACTCCCACAACCAGAGAGCAGTGATGCCCAAAAACAAAAACAAAACAAAACAAAAACCAAAAAGAAATATAACCTTTCATTGTTTGAGATCCTTTTTGTCCCATTTAAAATCTACTGTAGTTTTTAATATTCCTCTTCTTTTTGATCACTCTTTATCTCTGTCCTACTTTGTTTCTGTTTCTTAAAAATATATTTTTCTGTCTATGAGATTTCAAGTTCTGGTTGTTATAAGTAGTTCCACATTGATTTCCACAGGAGCTGTATGTATTTATAAGTCCACCAGTGGTCTATATGAGTTCCAATCCCGCCATATCCTCTCAAGCATTTGTTGTTTTGCTTGTTTGGTTTGGACTGACATTGTAGGGCATAACTGTGATCTCACTTTGGTTTGAACTTGCATCTCCCTGAAGACTAGTGATCCTGAACATTTTTTATATGTTTGTTAATTATTTGTACTTCATTTTTGTTGAAATTTCCATATTATTTTCTAAAAAAAAAAAAAAAAAGACAAGCACAACACGAATCCACTGAGGAAAGCTTAAAAAAAGGACAAGGGGCATGGGGGAAAAGCCACCAAATGCATAAATTTCTGGGACAAAGTCTAGGCACTCTGGCAGGAGTCAGGCCCAGGGATGCAAATGACAGCCAACTAAAAAGGAGGGGAAAAGCATGGAAGAGAGGACATGGATCCAGGGGAAACAGCGCATAACCCCCCCACCCCCCCACACACAATAGCCCCCACATGGGCAGGGTATTGTTTATGTCTCCAAAGCAAAGTGAAAAAGGGACTCAATTTCACCATGGGGCACTAAGCCTTAAGGACAAAATAGGATCCCTTCCCCAAAAGAATGCATTACAAAGGACAGCATTAAAGATACAACTCAGGGAGTGGTGAGTCTGCCCAGACCACACAGAAGCAAACTAAGAGGGAGGGAGGAGGGAGGGAGGGAGGGAGAGAGGGAGAGAGAGAGAGAGAGAGAGAGAGAACGAACTGCATCCTGCCCACCAAGCCTGCAGGATGACATTCCTGCTAGGAGTAGTCAATGCACAGAGAGGAACATTGTGCTGGCCCCACCATGAGACATGTTGCCCCCTCACTGACCCACAGTGCTATGGTAGATAGCAATGGAGACACAGTGTGGGAATTGTGCTTGGTGTGACCCTCACACATGAGAGGGGAACACAAAGGGACCACATCAGAGCAGCAAGAAGACCAAAGCCTTGAACCCCCTGGAATCCTGAAAATAGACTTCGAGATTGGTAGGCAGGGCATGGCACTTCAACCAGATCCCACTGGAAAACATTCAGAAGGGTCAGCAGACAGACTTGGAACTATTTATGGGTTTTCTTTGATTTTTTTTTTTTTTCATGTCTTCCATGTAAGATAGGCAGGATAGCCAATCCCAAGGAGATCATAATGGGGCCGATGGCTCTGGGGGAACATGGCAGAGGAGGAGGTGGAAGAGAGGGAATGGGGGCAGGTAACAAACCTAGAGACAATGGGAACAATAAGAGATCTAAAACTGATGGTGAGGAGGGGCCACAGTACCTGGTGAGGTTTGTTCAAGTGCACTATAGCTGAGAAAAGTACTGAGAATCAAATGAATGCTGAACACGATAGTAGGCAAGGAGGAAAATAAAAATAAGAAAGAACTAGGAAGCAAAAGATATTTATAGAGGTATAAATATAGGCATGAACATACGTAAATGTATTAATATATAATGATGGGAATATAGGTCTATTTACATATATTTAAATATTAGCTATTAAGGTAGTAGACAGGCATTGGGTTTCTACTCAAGTGCTCCCTCAAAGCAAGAACACTTTGTTCTAATAACTTGGCATTCTGTGATGCTCACCTTCCCAACATGATTTCTGAAGTCAAGATAGGTACATAAGCAAATGTGGTGAATTAAGATGATGGTACCCCACTATTAAAAGATATAGCTCTACCGTCTTAAAGGCTTGAAGTGTCACTGGAGAACTGATGGTCATGGCAGACAGGGTGGTTCATGCTAGAACATCAATGAGCCGTTTTCTCCTCTCACATGTGCACTCTCTGCTTAATGAAATTAGGCCCCATTTCTCGAGGCTTTGTGGACATTTACTGAAATTATTCCTTGATTTCCAATCTCTTTGGCAGAAAAAAAATGTACTTATTTGTTCAAACCAGTACTTGTCTAGTTACATGTAGCAGAGAACAGAAAAACGGATCCAAGCACTGCTTGCTCTTTTTTTCTCCTTGGTGGGGCGAGGAGGTGCCGAACGAGGAGCCAGTGATCTTGCAGTAGGAGAAATCCAAGTAACCAAAAGATTGGTGGAAAGAATGTCTGGTATTTTAATGAATTTGATTAAATTAATCCTCTACATTAGGAAACTATTTGACTCTCCATTTCCTTGTCCTTGTACAGACCCAGGATGCTGACTGTTGAATAGATAAAAAACCTAACTGGGTCTGGGTCTTGGTTTTCTTTGCAATGTTTCAGACACCTATGACAAGACTGAAACGCCACATAACCTCAAGCTACAAAGCCACCTTTTAGAAGTTTATGTAGGCTTGTCACACAGTGAATCTGGTCAAGAAGTTGTTTTAAAGGTGTGTACACCTTCCATTCAAAATATCAAGCCAGACCTTAGAATCTTTGTCCTTTCAGATAAAAGGAATTCAAACTTGGCTGGAATCTGGCCTCTAACTCCACAAGCACGTAACAAAATCCCTTTAAAGCCTTCTCTTGGATAACAGTGAGCCCATCAATCATTTGTTCCAGGAAACTTAAGAAAAACAGATGACATAACACATCCGGCTAGAGTGCACTGCGCACTGCCCTGTAATGTTTAGTAAGCACTACCTGTTATTTGCTTTTTCGTCTCCAAGTCTCTGGTTTGCTTCAGCACTTGGAGCAGCCGAGGGACGCCGTTGAGTTCAGCCACCTCTACCTTGTTGTCATTGTTTTCAAAGACCAGGTTTCTCAAAGCCCCACACACGGCGCGCTGCACGTCTTCATTCTGAACTTTGAGCAGCTGCAGAAGCTTGGGTATGCCATGAAGCTGGTGAACCTGGAGAAGCAGCACATGGACATGTCACATCTTTATGCATTTGACGGTGGCCTCAAGACACCCAACATAATTGATCGCAGCACTCACGCTAACAACAGCTCTGTGTGCTCAGAGAGAGAGACAGGCTGTAAATCACAGCACAGCTGTACCAGAGTATCTCCTATCAGAGGGCTCACTGTAAATTTGGGGATGAAAGACTGGAACCTATGAGATAATTAAATGGCAAAGAGGGAACCCAGGTCTCGAGAACACCTAGAGAAATGGGGAGACAAAAAAACCCTATGGAAGAGCACCTATTACATGCATATTTTTCCTAGGTCAAACCTTAAAAGTAAATAGAAAGAAAACCTCATTTACCATGGCAACTCCAGTAGGAATGCAATCTAACCCTAAGTGCAAGCTCTTGTTGTTGTTGAATATTTCAGACATGAATATAGATTGCACAGTACTTCTACTTAATTAAACACATTTCTACATGGTCTTATGAAAACAATTTTTCTTCTATCCCAACACATGAGCAAGAGCAAGTTACCAGAGAAAGGGACAGCATGGAGGAGAGTAAAGAAAAAGAGGGTTTAGCTTCTGAAAACCACATCTGCTTTGGAGGAGCCCACATAAGGCCTGGCTGCGGAAGCTGGTTTTGTGTTATAGGCTGCCCTACAGAAACCACGAGATGAGGCAGAGGGCTGGAGGTGACACTGTAGCCTGTGGGCTTTCCACTCCTGGGGTTGCATGGGCATCTGGTTTTTACAATTCAAGTTGGTCAGAACTTTTGGTGATGGAATTTTCATCATCTTGATGCAGACTGTTAGGACATAAACCGTCGTGAATGGGCATGAGCTTCATACCTTTCCAATGAGGACCATTACTTGTGTGAGATCTACGATCTGCTCAAAAGTGTGCTCTCAGGAGGGAGCTGTGCACTGGCCCAGAGGCACAACTTCACGTGCACTTATTTTTACCTATCAAACCCTTTCACAGGCAGGTAAACGGTATTTCCAACAGTCTTCCAACTTTATACATTTTTTTGTAAAGATGTGGGAGGAGATTGGCAAGCCAAGAATAAAAGACTTGAAAAAGAATCTTGAAGTAGTAAGCATATTAGTAATGCTCGCAATAAAAATAACAGTGTCACTTCTACTACTGTTACCGCTGTGTCTTGAGTGGTTAGCAGGTCTGAGGCAACCCTAAGAGCTTCATGTCTGTCATCTAATGAAAATATTAGAAGAACTTTCAAAGGAAATTGCCCTTCATGCTTTTCTGTTTGTTCCTAAGTGATGAGGAGCCTTTCCTCAGAGAAGGCATTTGTAGAACAGCAGATAGAGGGGAGAACAGGGCAGCAGCTTTGAAGGGCCCTGTCTGAAGCCAGTCAAATATATTTGTATGACAATGCTAATGAGAAAGAGTTCCTAGCTCTCAATGAAATCTGATCCAAGAGAGCATCTCTTTGATCCCCTTTTCGCCAATACTGCACTTCCTCACTTATCCAGGCAAACCTGCTGGGATTTTAAAGTTTCTCTAACTCCCTCAATGACAACAAAATGGTGACGTTCTAAGATGATTTAACTCATCACCCTATTAATTTCATCAATGCCAGCCGCAGCTTCACTGGGGTGATAGACACCCTGGACACACAAAGAAAACTCCATTTGCCCCGAGGCACTTTGGCAGCATCAGAAACAGGTTATTACTTCATTTATAAGTAATATGAACCTTCTTCAAAGCATGGGGGTGGAATGGCCTCCTCGTCATACTGCATTTGAAGCTGCCACACTAATGACAGGGTTAGAAAGACTTGGTTGGAGCTTGCAGGTCTCTCCTGCTCTGATTCAGGAGCATGGGCGACAGTGCTTCTGCTAACCATCTCTGCCTTGGATCCCCTCCCCCCTTCCCTTTCACCTGTGTCCTGGAGCCAGACCCAGAGCAGGAAGCCCAGCAGTGCTCAGAGAAATGCTAAAATCCTGTGAGAGCTCTACTTACCATCTAATCAGATTCCCCGGTGTCTGGCATATATCTCAAGGTTAAAAATAGATTCTAGCTATTTTCCCCGAAGTGAGCAAGCAAACGGATACACACTGCGTTAAATGCACCACACAGACGACGTGTTCCTCAATGTATTTGATCCATACGGACCAAAGTCGAATGCTCCTGTCCGTTGGAGTTCTGGAAAGAAACGGGGGCAAGAGCATTCCCGGATAGGAATCCTCCAGGGATTTGAGTCTCCCGTTCCTCACTTTGTGGAAAGATAAGCAGGAATAGCCCAACACGAGTGCCTTGGAAGTTCAAAACAGCTTTCAGGAGCGACAGTTTCTAAATACATGAAAAGAGCAGAGCCATACACGTGAGCGTCTCAACTTCTTCCTATGCATTTATTCTGATTCGGTTCCCTGCCAACCATAAAATAATGAAATGAGGACGATTTCTGGTGGCAAATGAGCAGGTGTCAGGGAACAGACTGGCACTCTCTGGCACAGGCTCTTCCAAGCCCCTGCTCCTCTACCCCCACTTCCTTCGGCGGTCTGGAAGGCACAGCTCACCCTGCCTCTCCTTGGGCACAGCCCTCCTCATTCTGCAGGACCCAGCTCAAATGCCACCTCCTCTGTGAACTGTCACTTGTTTTCTCTCATTCCCCCCCATTAGGAGCAATCCCTCCTGGAAATGAGAATAACCTTTCAGGAAGGCAAGTAGCAATGCATGTCAAGAATCTTCTTAAAATTTTATGTCTCGTAGCCGATCCTTAGAAGACAATGAGAACCGCTGACACAGACTAGTACGCAAACACAGCAATTGCATTATTTATGACTGTGAACAATAAAACCCCCTAAGGGTCCAACAATGGTGGGAGAGATTGGTTAACAATCGATGATGTTCCAACATCCAGATGCTGAGGCATCCAGGAGAGAGGCGAAGCAGTGTTGAACTGACCGATATTTTCCTAGTCATTCATTCCGAACCTCCTCAGTCAAATGAGGATTCTTCCCTCCCCCAACAGTGTTATTGATATTTACATATCAATAGATATTTACATATCATCTAAGTCAAAAGTTCCATCATATCAATGAGAATTCTACAATCACCCCCACATCGATTATTTTAGAGCATCCCCCCTCCCGTGAATTTAATGGCTTCCAAGCGGAGTTATGCTCTCACAACCATGCTAGTGTTCCCTTCCCCCGCCAGTCTCCACTACTTACTCCTGAGACTCCTTTACCCTCCCCACCATCCGTTCCCCATCCCTGCGTTCCCTATAACCTCTTGTATCAGTTATTCTCATTATGCATCTCCTCCTCCTGTGCTTCACATCTGGGAGACCCAACAGAGATAAAAAACCAAAATCATCCTCAGGTGGTAAGGTTAAAAATATAATAGCATACAGACAAAGATACAAATAATGCATATGAAGGGACACACCCACCAACAACATTCTCAAAGTCAGGGAAAACATTTCTGGCATGGAACCAGTAAGAGATAACTGCCTTCAGAACATGTTCAGGTCCCTGTCTACAGGGTAGTCAGCTGGCCACGTATCAAGGTCGATCAAGCATAATCAAGATTGCAATGATCTCTGCCTGTTAGCAAGGCTGTTTGAGACTCTTGCCTGTGGTTAAAGCAGATCTGCCAGTAGCTCAGCCTGATTAGATTCTCTGCAGATGAGCTTTAAGTTCCCACAGTCTCCCACTGCCCTCCACAAATTGGTGTTCACAATTTTTGCTCTGATGCGTTTCTCCTCACTATATTGAACTTTTGTAATTATCATCTCTGGATTACACAAACTGGTGTGCTTTTCCCACGTGGACTTAGTTTACTCCTTGCATCACTGGCTGCTTATTTACATACAAGCCTTTAAGACCCCAGACACTATTTCAATGGATAGCCGGGCACCATCTGGTTTCTTCACCACACTTTGCTATAGCACCCTTATCTTCAGAGATCCAAATAAAGATTCTTGAGTGAGCTTAGCAGTCCTGTGTCTGGCCCACAGGAAGTCACATGGTAGCTGTCACTATCACCATGTCTGACTGTTGTGCACTAAGATAAATTTTATAAAATGGAACAATGGAAAAATGCTAATGATAATGTTATTGAGGGAATCAAATGAAAATGCTGTCTATTTCTGTACACAAATACAGATATGAAGAGGGGAAATTAAATCAAAGAGGTTAAGAGAAATAGAGAGGGCATGAATCATGAAAGGGGCTAGTTTGGAATTTTTTTTAAACATAAAAAATAGGGCTAGCCCCGGTGGCTTAGTGGTTGTGCGCGGGACGGTGGCCCACTGGGTTGGAGGTTCAAATCCAGCAGCAAGGCTGGACCTCCTACTCCCACCACCAGAGGGCAATGATGCCCCAAAAACCAAAAAAAAAAAACCTTGAAAAAAAAACAAATATAAAAAAAAAACAAATATAAAAAATGTTACCTATTGTTTAAAATTAAACAACAAATTCCATGTATAAAGATATATATTTCTTTTGATTGTCACTCTGTAAATACTGTATTTAAAATTTGTGGAGGGGAAAATCTAAAATGATAACTATGATGGGGCCACAGGTACCCTTTCATTTCTTAAATGTCTCAAATTTCTAGCAATGAGCTAGGATTAATTTTGTAAGACACATGGCAATCACTGAGGAGCCCTGGTGGTGTAGTGGGGCTGCACAAATTGAGGCTCCGATATGTAAGGTCAGCAGTTTGAATCAACCATCCACTCCTCAGGAAGACGCTTTCTACTCCTCTAGATGGTTATAGCCTCAGAAATTCGCAAGTGCAGTTCTATCCTGACCTATAGAATTGCTATGCATTGTCCTCCACTCAATGGCAGTGAGTTTTCAGTATGGCGATTACTTAGGTGACGAGGCCTTAAGCCAATGGAAACAGGGCCAGATCTACCAAGAAGGTCCTTTATCTTGCACAGCAGAGGCAGAGAGTGGAAAGGTCTCTGCTGGTACTGTAAGAATGGACTGGGAGTGTGTGAAGGCAGGGAGATCCATTAGGGTCAGAGCTAAAGGTTCCGACAAGGAGGAAGAATGAGTTTCGAGGGAGGGTTGTAGATTACACTGATGCTGGGTGCAGTGGGCTCTCACTGAAAATAGATGAACATGTGGTTTAGAAATTAGGAGAGAGAGAGAAGCTGCGGCAGCCTGAGCTCCGTGTTGTCTGCGCGCCCAGGTGGGGGTCGCGCGTGGTGCCATCTCCCGGGAACTCGTCTTCAGCCCAAAGGGCCAACCTGACTTGAGCTCTCCGAGATGACAGAGAAGCTGGACTACGACCTTGAGAAAATTCAGAACAAAATAGCCACAGAAGCCATGCATCTCTATTTCCTTTCATTCATCGAAGCTTTCAAGGAGGCCCTGGATCTGGCCGTGCAGGTGACAGAGAAGATCAGCAAACAACTCAGCAGCAAGAAATAGCACCAGTGACGACTTGAAAACTAAAAAGAATGGAAGTTTCCCACAAACCTTTTGAAGCTCCCTTGTATATCTTTCAACAATTTTAACCTGTTCATCATTTACAGGTTTTAGCCTTATTGACAGCAATTACAAATATCTGTTTGATAGCATGCCTTTCCATGATCCAGGTCGTTTTTTCATCAGCCCTACCCTCCATGTCCACTTTCTCTGTACTGACACTACTAAACACTAATAAACTTTCATATCTATAAAAAAAAAAAAAGAAATTAGGAGAGAGATGGGTTGAGAGTCAGCAGTGTTGAGTCCACACAAAGGAAACTGCAGGAGTGAATCAGGCAGTTAAGGAGATTGTATTGAGTAAGAAAAGAAGTCCCCAGGGCTGAGCCTCGGTGGCGTAGTGGTTGTGCACGGGACTGCGGCCCACTGGGATGGAGGTTCAAGTCCAGCAGTGGTGCTGGGCCTCCTACTCCCACCACCGGAGAGCAGTGATGCCCCCCCCCCCCAAAAAAAAAAAAAAAAAAAAAGAAAGAAAAGTCCCCGGGAAGCATCTCAGGAATGTGAACATTTAAGAGGCAGGTAGAAGATAAACTGCCCACAAAAGAAACTTAGAGAGGGCCAAGAGTAGGGAGGAATATCAGAAGACCTTGGGCCAACAAAATGAAGTGCTTCAGAGGGAATGAGGCATGGAAACTGTCAAACACTGAGAGAGCCATAGCAAGTAAAATAAAGGCTGGAATGTTGCCACTGGTTTAAAAAGCTTTCTAATCTAAATATAGATCTTTATGTCCAAATTGCAATAGTCTTCCTTACAGAAATTTTAAAACGATAGCACTGTGTTTAATACAAGCAGGATTTTCTTAATGTCTTAGGTTATAATGCCCTAACATAATTCTCAGGTTTTTCTATCATGTTTCCTGGCTTGAATAAACTTTTCATGTTTCACTATTTTTTTAAAAATCATTTTATTGGGGGCTCGTACAACTCTTATCACAATCACTACATACATCCATTGTATGCAGACCACATTTGCACACTTGTTGTCTTCACCATTCTTAAAAAATCCTCCCTCTACCATGACCCTTGGCATCAGCTCCCCATATTGCCCTTCCCTCCCCCTCCCCCTTGAATCCTTAGTGATTTATAAATTATCATTATTTTGTCATACCATACACTGTCCGATATGTCCCTTCACCCACTTCCCTGCTGACCTTACCCCACAGAGGTCATCAGATGTCTATCCCTGTAATTTGTACTCCCTCCTACTCCACCTTCCCTCCACCACTCTTACCACTGGTCCTGAAGGGATCATCTGTCCTGAATTCCCCATGTTTCCAGCTCCAATGTGCATCCCCTGGTCTAGCCGGATTGTAAGGGAGAATTGGGATCTTGAGAGTGTGTGTGTTTATAGTGGGAAGTGAAGGTGGGGGGAGGAGGAAGCATTTAAGAACTAGAGAAAAGTTGCATCTTTCACTGTTGCTACATTGTATCCTCACTGGCTCAGCTCCTCCCTGGAACTCTCTGTAAGGGGATGTCGCTTCACCTATGGATGGGCTTTGGGTCCTCAATCTATGCCCCCCTCATTTATAATGGTGAACTTTTTAGTTCTTTGATGCCTGGTCCCTTCGACACCTTGTGCTCACACAGGCTGGTGTGCTTCTTCCATGTGGGCTTTGTTGCTTCTGAGCTGGATGGTCACTTGTTAACTTTCAAACCTTTAAGACCCCAGATGCCCCAACTTTTGATAGGAGGGCACCATTAGCTTTCTTCACCACTTTTGCTTGTGCACATATTTGTCTTCGGCGATCATGTTGGGAAGGTGAGCATCATGAAATGCCAATTTAATAGAACAAAGTGTCCTTGCATTGAGGAAGTACTTGAGTACAGGTCCAATGCTGATCTGCTGTCTTAATACTAACCTTATAAGTATATGCACGTAGATCTATTTTTAAAGTCAACTGTGTTATACCTTTATTTCTGAATGAGAGCTAAGAAAACAAGCACAATTTCAATCCTTGCATATTTTTAATTCAATTAGTAATTGAAAGATAATGAAAATCAAGCCCAACTTGGGCAGTGTGAACATTATTTTTTAAAGTTTAAGTAATTCCCAATTATAAAAGGAAGACACACCTAACAATGATTAGATATTAAACATTTGGTATAAAAAAATCCTGAGAATTTACCTGACATCATAAAAAAGACCAGTTTTGAGTGTGATTCTTCATATATATATATATATATATATATATAATAAGTAACTAGCTAACCATATTATTATAAAACATATCTACTCTTTGTATGGAACACTTACATCTATAGGCAAATGATCAAAGAATCATATTCAATAATCAAATCATGTAACTTAAAAAACAGAAAATAATCTAATTGTGGTGGTAGGGTTTTAAAAACCTCAGAAAAACAAAACAAAACAAAACAAAACAAAAAGCTCCCGAAAATACAGATATCATGATGAAAGGTACCGACTGCCTAATGGAACTTCATATAAATTTTAGATCTTGTACAATTAACTTAAAATCAACAGCAAAAAGGATGAAGAGAATTTTCTCCTCTTACATATCTGTCATTTGTAACAATGAAAATATTTATGTGACAAACAAAACTTCTACAAAAAGTTATTGAGAGACATCTTCTGTAGGAAAAATAAACAATATAGCAACTGACAGAAAATACAGTGCCAAAAATACCCTACCAAATGATGTTCAGTTATATGATTCATTAAACATGCACACATACACCCACCCCCCTTCCCAGATCAGTAGATGCACTTGTCTAATTGCTACTTAACTGATTTGTAAGATTAATCACACTTTTTCCTCTGTGAAACCTACTGATCCCTGAAGTCCTATCAGAAGTATCAGACTACTGTGTCTGATTTCTCTCTCCATTCCTTATTCTGCCTGTGTCAGTATATGCTATCAAGCTATCAAGAATACTGAGGGGGCGCTGAGTCCCGGTGGTGTAGTGGTTGAGTGCGGGACTGCAGCCCACTGGGTTGGCAGTTCAAATCCAGGAGCAAGGCTGGACCTCCTACCCCGACCAGAGGGTAATGATGCCACACCCCCCCCCCCAAAAAAAAAAAGAATACTGAGGGGGGAGGGGATTCCCAATATACTTATGTCAGGTACACTTGTTATTGCAATTATGTAATATATTTATGTATTTTTAACTGGGGAGCCTTGGTGATACCAGCGGTTAAAGTGCTTGATTGCCAAACAGAAAGTGGCAGTGCCTTTTCACCAGCTGCTCAGTGAGGTGAGTAACACATGTAGCCGTCTGCATCTATAACAATGGACAGTCTTGGAAACCAATGGGGGCAGTTGTACTTTGTCATTACAGGGCTGCTGTCTGTTGGAATCAACTAGATGGAAATACGTTTATTCTAAACTGGATGAAATATAAGTGCAAAAGCGTTGTTTCTCTGAAAACATATCTGTAGGTTTTAAAAAGAATAAGAGTGGAGTGGTTAAAAATATTCTGTAATTGCTTGTGGATTAAATTAACGAGGAAGAGTAAGGAAAAATGTGAACAATCTAGGAGCTTGGGCTTAGACGACTTTAATTATCAGTGAGTTTCCATTCCACTTTGAAGAAACTTCTAAAAGTAAAAATGGCAGATGGTATATAATGGGTACAGGTTATGTACGTAGTATCAAGACTGATTCTATAAATGAATATACCTAATTTTAAAAAGATTTTCCTCTGTGAGTGTTTGATTAACTGATCAAGCAATTGTCTTGATTCCAAAAAACAAGAAAATACCTATTGTAGTGAAATTCTATAATTTCTTTTGTTGTTGTTAGATGAACTGCCACAAACAAAATAATATCTCGGGTTCAGAATGCTGCACAGAAATGAACTCTGGGATACTGTTGGTGGGAGTGTCAGAGTGTATAGTTTTGGGGAAGACACCTGGGAATTATTTACTGAAGTTTAAAATGACTCAATGGGAATATGGAGAAATTTACTTCTTGCTTGAAATGATTAAGAAACTAAACAAAACATGAATAAGAGTAGTTTTATATTTGGACATGCGTCAATGTCAGCAAGATGGAAAACAAGGAAGCTGCCCTAAAATCACCTCGAGAGTTGCCTCGGACTTCCGTGTGTGTGTGTGTGTGTGTGTGGTAATGGAAAACTCAGCTAGGGCTCATCTCCAAGGGAGGTAAGGGAGAGAAGTGTGGTAATCACAAGGCAAAGGAATGTAAAGCTGAACAGAAACAGAACTTCACCATTTTTTTCAGAAGATTACTCTACCGTATGTAGTAGAATATTGGTTGTGTGAGAAAATGAATTATCTGAGGTTAGAGAAATAATCACCCAGAGAATCTGAGGAAACATTTTCATGTGACCACTAAGGATGACGAACAACACTGAGCTATTCTTAGCAGATATTTGAAAAGTAAGCAAACAAACACAACCTCTCATAATTCTTGATGCATTAAATTTCTAAGAAATGCCTGGTCTCACAAATGGGGATAATTTAGTGCTAGATAATAAATTCCTAAACTTATTTGGCTTATTTCCCGCTTTGCAGAAGAAAAAAATATTATGCAGTGTTCCTCTATCAATTACAACTTTTGTACTACTGCCCAGAATCTAGGATAAAGTATAGACATCTGTTTCTGTATCCCTTTGGATCATTTCGGTGCTGGCTGGTGAGCAGAATAGCCCACTTTGTTCCAACTTACTTCATCTTCGACAGCAGAATCCAAAAAGATAGAAAACTGCTTTAAAGTAACTGAATTATACAGCCCAGTAACAAATGCGACTATTTATAAAAATATAACCTTGTCTAGCATTCAATAATATAAAACTCACAATGTATGTTATCCAGTAAAAACAACCAGACGAACAAGGAAGGAGACAAAGCAACTGATCAAAATGAGCTCAGAAAGGTCACAGGTGTTACCATGAGCAGACCAGGACATTAATACAACGATCTGAACTGTTTAAAAGGCTGAAGGAAAATGAGTTATATGCCCTGGAATATATATATATTTGGCATCACTGCTCTCCGGTGGTGGGAGTAGGAGGCCCAGCCCCTCTGCTGGAATTGAACCTCCGTCCCAGTGGGACGCAGTGGAATATATTTTTTACAATCTCATATCTAACATCTAGAGATGAAGACTACAATGTCTGAAATGAATGAGTTGCATTCATGGCATTAGCCTTTAATTAGCCTTCTTTCATCAGATAAGCATTTCCTCAGGTTAATGACCTCCACAATAGATTTTTTTTAATATGCTAGAAGAAAATATTTATGAATTTGAGAAATAACAGTTAATTATTCAAAATGAAATAAAACTCACTGCCATCTAGTTGATTCCAACTTTCAATGATACTCTAGGGCAAAGCAGAACTCCTAGGGTTTCTGTGACTGCAATTCTTTAGGGGAAAGCCAATCTCATCTTTCTCTTGTGGAGTATCTGCTTGAACTGCCAACCTTGCACACAGCAGCACAACCCTAGTGCCAATGGAACCTATATAAAATGAGAGACTCAGAGAAAACCCACTGAAACCACAGAAAAAGGAAAAGACTACTTATGAGCTGCAAGACAACTGAAGTATTCATGTATGTGTAATTTAAGTATCCAAAGGTCACAGAGGGTGGGGACAGAAAAAATTGGAAAAAAATGATTGAAAATGTTCTGACTTCCATTTTGGATTCCGGAAGTTGCTTTTTAAGCTAGCATATGGCTCAGTGTGGTCTCTCTGAGCTCCCACAATGGCGTTCCCTACGTGGCCAACGCCAGAAAGTACAGAAAGGTGATGCTGCAATCCATCAACCTCATCTTCAGATATTTGCGAAATAGATCCCGGATTCAGGTGTGGCTCTATGATAAAGTGACCAGACGTCCTGTTTTTGGCGGGACAGCCCCGGTTTTAAACCATTTTTCCCGGGTTCCGTGGCGTTTTTTGAAAGTCCCTATTTTTGGAAAGAATGCATGACAAGGTAGAGAAGGGCAGGAGAACAGGAAGGGAATATACCCCCTCTCCCTCCCTCCACCCCGTCAATGGTGTCCTGCTTTACCAATGTTAAAATCTGGTCACTATGAACAAGCGAACATGCGGAGAGAAGGCCGTATCATTGGCTTCGATAAGTACAGGAACCTCGTGTTAGACGACGCAGAAGAGATTCATTCTAAAACAGTCAAGAAAACAACTGGGGCGGACCATGCTGAAAGGTGCTACCATGACTCTGCTACAGTGTGTCCAACTAGAAATGACGGCTGACGTGAGAAGCTGAGCGTAAGAGTTCCTCAGCTCTTTGTTCTTTGTTGTGAATCCAGTCCTAAAACATGGCTCTTATTGTTTTCATTACCCTTATGTTCTTACTCAACCACAATAAATGGCCTCTGTGGGACTGTTAAAAAAAAAAAAAAAACTAAATGTTCCAAATGTGAAAAACCCCATAAATAGATAAATCTCAAGGAACCTAAGCACATGAGACTTACGATGACTACATATACACAAGATTTAATTGCATTTCTACATACAATGCCTCGTCCTTAGTGACATTACTGTTATCTGACATCTTGAATCTTCAACAGTACAAAATCTATTATATAACTGTTTTGTACATTAATGACATACGTGTGGCAGCACCAAACACTGGGGTGGGGTGTGAGGCGAGGGTCACACTGGCTATGGGGGTTTAAATTATATGTCAGCTTGGTTGGGTCATGATTCTCAGTGACTTGGCAGTGATACAATGGTGCATCTGGCAATAACGATGTGGGAGTCCTGGTGGACTAGTGGTTACAAGTTGGGCCGAGATCAGAAAGGTAGGCAGTTTGATACCATGAGGCAGTCCGTGATATAAAGGCTTTCTAATCCCATAAACAGTAACTGTTTTGGAAACTCAAAGGGGCAGTTCTAACCTGTCCTGTGCAATCGCTATGAGTTAGCATCAACTCCATGGCAGTGAGCTGGGTTTGGGATTTGGATAATGATGTAGTCATCCTTCCTTTTTTTAAAATTAAAAAAAATAATTTAATTATTTAATAATAATTATTTAATAATTATTTAAAAATTATTTTTCATCCTCCCTTTTATGATCAATTGTAATTATCCTCCACTTTCACATAGCATAAGAGCTTGTCTGTAGAACCTAGACACATGGATGGGTGAGGAATGCGTGTATTATCATTCAGCCATCAAGAAGTTTTAAAAAAGAGAACCATTTACAAAAACATCAAGAAATAGGAAATTCTTAGGAATAAGTTTGACCAAAAAACTAAATGGCCGGGGCTGAGCCCCGGTGGCGTAGTGGTTGTGCGCGGGACTGCAGCCCACTGGGATGGAGGTTCAATTCCAGCAGTGGGGCTGGGCCTCCTACTCCCACCACCGGAGAACAGTGATGCCCCCAAAACAACAACAACAAAAAAATCTAAATGGCCACTAGAGTAAAAACTACAAAATGCAAAATAAAGTAAAAATGAAAAGTCCTATCTAGGGGCTGAGCCCCGGTGGCGTAGTGGTTGTGCGCCGGACTGCGGCCCACTGGGACGGAGGTTCAATTCCGGCTCCCACGAGCAAAGTCTGGGCCTCGTACTCCCACCACCCGAGGGCAGTGATGCCTAAAAAAAAATAAAAAAAAATAAAAAAATTGAAAAAGAAAAGAAAAGTCCTATCTAAATGGTAAGAGATCCTATGTGCAAATGTCACAAATGAAGATGTCAATTTTTCCCATATTTATCTATAGATTCAATGCAATCTCAAACAAGAATCTCAGATTTTGTGAAACTTATAAGCTGATTTTCATAGTCAAAATTCAAAAGGAATAGCATAATCAAGACATCTTTGAAAAAGGACTAAATTGGAAGAGTAACACTACCAGATTTTAAGACTTATTATAAAGCTACAATAATCATGACAGAGTGGTATTTGCATACATGCAAACAGGTCAATGAAATACAGAATATGTAGTCCAGAAATGAACCCACATGTATATGTCCAATTGCTCTTACACAAAATTACAAAAGCAAATTCATAGAGTAAGGGACTATCTATTCAACCAATTGTGCATAAACAATTGAATATACATACTAAAAAAGGAAGTCCAATCCACAGCTCACAATACATACAAAAATAGGACTCCAAACAGACCACTGGCCAAAATCTAAAACATAATACTTGTTTCTGAATATCTCTCAGAGAAGGATCATAAGGAAGGGACGAGCCAGTCAGGGTGCAGTATAGCACTGACAAAACACACACCATTCCTCTAGTTCTTTAATGCTTCCTCCCCCCACTATCATGACTCCAGTTCTACCTTACAGATCTGGCTGGAGCATGTAGCTAATATAGCTAAGAGCTCTTGACACAGAATTCAGGACAGATAACCCCTTCAGGAACTATAATGGGAGTACCAAGGGTAGGGGAAGGTGGGGGAGAGAAAGGGGTAAATGCAATGATGAATATATAACACCTCCACCCCCCACCTGGGGGATGAATAACAGAAACACGGGTGAAGGGAGACAGCAGACAGCGTAAGATATGAAAATAATAACAATTTGTAATTTATCAAGAAGTCATGAGGGTGGGGGAGGGAGGGAAAAAAGAGGAGCTAATACTAAAGGCTCAAGTAGAAAGACAATGTTTTGAAAATGATGGTGGCAACATGTACAAATGTGCTTGATTCAACTGATGTTTGGATTGTTTTAAGAGCTAGAAGAGACCCCAATAAAATGACTTATTTAAAAAAAAAAACTTGTCAGAGAAGTTGGAGGAGGACACTTCTGTGACTTCGGAGTAGGGAAAGATATTTTAGATATGCTAGCAACAACTTATGTAAAAGGAAAAAAATGACTACATAAAAATTAAGTATCTATCTATCTATCTATCTATCTATCTATCTATCTATCTATCTAT
>PVJH01022047.1:0-37378 GCA_004026705.1 Nesogale talazaci | reverse complement strand
CCCCCCCCCCCCCCCCATCTATGAGACGCTGGTCCAGTATTGAGCAATTGACGAGCTGCGCAGCCACTACCCAAAGCATGTGTTCTACCCCCACGGCTTGTCTGAGGCCTCTACTGAGAGGCGCTGGCTCAGCTCAGAATGCAACATGCACAGCCTGGATGAGACCAAGAAGGATTGGGCACCAAGAAGGGTACCCCTGGCTGCACTGCCAGCATGGTCTGTGCCTGGGCACCCCCCAGAAGAGCCCAGGGCTGGCGGTCCAGCTGCGGAGAGACTGTGTGGACCTGTGCGGGCTTCTCCCTATTACATATGCTGCCCTCTTAAAAATAAAAAGTAAGTAAAATAAATATTCATCAATAAATATGAAATAAATATATATTATGTAAGAGGAGGTAGCACCCCCCACAACTGGATTTTTAAAAAAACTATGCATTTAATTTTTTTTCTTTTACAAAATAGCCTTATCACCTTAAAAGCTTTCTCCATTACACTTAGTACATTTGTGAAATCTGTTATTCCATTTTTAAAAATAAATCATTTTATTGGGGGCTCTTATAGCTCTTATAACATCAATCCATTGTATCTGGGAGCCACGGTAGTTTGGTGGCTAACTCCTTGCACTATGAACAATCCATTGTATCAAGCACATTTGTACAAATATTGCCATCCTCATTTTCAAAACATTTTCCTTATACTTGAACCCCTGGTATCAACACCTCTCCCCACCTCCACCCCCTACAGGTCCATTCTTGGAAATATTTTTCAAATTCATCTACTTGTATGACTGATATCACCTCCCTTGTTTTTTCTTCACCTCTTTTACATCATCAAATCACTGTTCTTTCATGTCCCTCTTCATTTGTGGAAACAAAAAGAAGTTACACAGAGAGAAGCAAGGTATGTGAGATGAGAGGCATGCATTATTGTGGTGTCAAATTCAGTCCCTCATCTGCCAAAATCAGACCTGTTTTGTCTCACATTGCTACGCTGTCTTTTCAGAACCTCTAAATAGAAAGCTTGATGAACAGTGTGACCTGGTGGAATGAACTCCAAATGCAGGACGAATTGACATTTTTGTCCCTTTAGGAAGGTGAGGAACCTCCACAACAAGGTTTTTCATCAATCGACATTTCACTGTTTTTGAAATAAGAAAGCCACTTCTACACTTGAGTTTTCCCCATAGTGCTGCCCTCATCAACTCTGTTCAGCATCACAACAGTTTCTGGGACATTTTCCCCAAGTAGAAAACAAAATTTCACAGCTGCATGCTGTTTTCTTAAACTGGCCTTGACCAAAAATGAGGTTTGAGTGAAACTGCTTTAACAAAAAAATTCACTCTCACCACAGAGAACCTTCTCAGGCAACGCCACTAGATGCACTCACTCAGAGTGAGGTGCATGATGCTCACCTAGTGGGGGAAACGCACCCTATGATAGTTCTGCTCTGCTCAGTGCAATTCTAGGATTTTTTGGTACCTCTTCATATAGTACACATATATTCTTATGTAGACTCTATACCTACTATATTTAAGTTTGTAGGGAAAAAAGACTAGAAGAAAAACACGCCAAAATGTCTACAGTGAAGGTGGGAGTGGTGCTTTTTATTTTGCCTTAAAAAAATTGCCACCTTTTCTAATTGGAAGAAATATGAGGCGATTGATGCCCATGGTGATTTACCAAGCCCTGGGAGCCCTGTATTGAGTCACTATGAGTTGGAATTCACTGGGTGGCAACAGGGTGGGGTGAGAACAGGATCCCACCATGAGTCAGTTCACTCAATGCAGTGGGTTTTATGTTTTCCAAGTTTGCAGGCATGAACGACTGCACATAATCTGTCCCAGCCTCAGGGAAGACATGAGTTAAAGGGTGGAGCAAGAAGTAGGAACAGATGGGAGGTGAGGGAAAATTCTCACTGCCATCCGAGGGATGCTTATATAGTGACCCTTTATGACAGGGTAGAACTGCCCCAGTGGGTTCTGAGGCTGAAACTCTTCCTGGAACTGGAAAGCCTCATCTTGCTCGCAGGGAGCAGCTGGCTCTGTGCAGTCTGCTTCATACCCCCTGCAGCACCAGGGCTCCTTGTGGGGGGTGGGGAAAGACACGGGTCACTTGGGGAGACTCGTTTGTGGCCTTGGGAACCCCAGGACTGGCCACTGCTCAATTATGCTAATGATGATGGTGACCTCATTGTCCTACGGGCATCATTGGTCAGTGGGTGGAGAGGACGCTTGACTAGCTTCCACAGAGGGTAAGAATGTGACTTGCTCTCTCAGAGGCAGGAACAAGGGGCTAAGTTTCAAGAGTTCTGTCAGGTAGCTTAATGGGAAACAAAGTTGGATACAGGCCTGATATCCTATGAAAGTCAGTTTCAATTAGATCAGGATTTTGTGTCAAATACAAAGGACCTATCAGAGGGAATCTGGGCCAACTGTGACTCTGTAACTCTCAACTCTAACCCAAAACCCAGAAGCAGGAAGGGAAATGCATGACACCTTTTATTGCATTAAAAAAACCAAAGCCAAGAAGCTTACTTTAAAAAAGTAAAAAGATAAACTAAGAAATATTTGCAACGTATCATATGTCTGCCGTTGTTGGTTTGGGTGCCTCGGGTCTGACCTTGGATACACAGAGGTCCAGGGGACAGAGGACACTGTAGGACAGCTGTTCTCAACCTGTGGGGTGGGACCCCTTCAGGGGTTGAGTGACCCTTTCATAAGGGTTGCCTGGTTCAGAACAGTAGCAAAATGACAGTGATAAAGTAGCAACGAAGATAGTGGTATGGTTGGGGGGTGACCACCACATGAGGCGCTGTACTGCAGGGCTGAGGCATTAGGAAGGCTGAGAAGCACCATGCATACAGCGTAAGGAGTTCTTGGCTGGGATCCGGAAGGAAGCAGAGTGACAGGTGCCTCTCACTCAGAGCCGTTGTGGGGCTTTCAGGCACCAGCCTTTCTGGGAGGAGTGGAGTGCTTAATTGTTGCACCACCAGGACTCCTTAATGATGAATACAGAATGGTTCTAAGAAGAAAAACTTCAACCCTCTGGAAAAAGGTCCAGTACTATGAACAGAAAGGCCCTGCCCCACATGCAGACATGGCTCTTCGCTCATGGGAGAGAAAGGCAAGTTATGGTGGCCTGAGACCTCACTGCCCAACCATTGAACTGGCCCCAGGATGTGAGAGGCAAGCGAGGCAGCTGCGCTTCCTGCTTAGGCTGTGGGGAAACATGCTCACATCTTGCAAGATGACAAAATCCCCGTGGGACTGAATGTGGCAATCCTCAGATGCAATAAATTTATATTCACGGTTTATTCTTTGACCTAGCAAAGTTGTTTCTAAGAGTTTATCATAAAAGATCCACTGAAAAAAACATTCCCCATTCTTTCCCCTTCCCCCCGCCACACACACACAAATCCAGCATTCAGCTAACTAGTAAATTTGAGGACAAGTTAAAAAAGATGCTACAAAATCACAAAAATCTTTATTAAGGCTGAGCCCCGGTGATGTAGTGGTTGTGTGCGGGACTGCGGCCCACTAGGTTGGCGGTTCAAATCCAGCAGCAGCTCTCCAGGAGAAAGGCTGGGCCTTCTACTCCCACCAGAGGGCAGTGTTGCCAAAGAAAAGAAAAGAAAAACTCTTTATTAAACAGAAATAGCAAAAGGTGAATTTTGTTTCTTAACATATCCTCCATCTAGGTCTACATTTCTGAAGGCAGAGGAGGTTCCAGCTCTCTAGGCTCCCCTCAAAGTGACCAGATTTTAAGCAGGATACCTTGACTGGGGGGACGGGGGGTTCCTCATTAAAAATTTGGTCTATATGTTTTGGTTTCTTTGGGGGCATCACTTCCCTCTGGTGGTGGGAGTAGGAGGCCCAGCCTTTGCTCCTGTGGAGCCACTGCTGGAATTAAACCTCCATCCCAGTAGGCCACATTCCCGCGCACAGCCTCTATGCCACCGGAGCTCAGCCAAAAATTTGGTCTATATGGAGCAACAAAAATGTTCATAGAATGCAAAAATATTATTGTAATATATCTATTTAATTTTAAAATGCTGCGGGACAGTGTTAAAAAGCGGGACATCTGGTCACCTTAATTTTCTACACTCTCTATACATTAAAATGACAGTGTTGGCATCCTCCTGGGAATCAGATCTTGTTTCTTTTACAGCTTCTTTGAGTTTTGGGAACAAGAAGAGTCTGAATGATCAGGGTGGATGGGGCAAGTTTTCCCAAGGAAATTCTCATTGGACAGCACTCCTTGATACCTTAAAGGAGCAAGAACATTGCCACAATGGGAAAACAAATTCTATGGCATTATTTTGCTGGCCTGTTTCTCACCAATACAGTTTTTGATTTTCTTAAAACTTTTCATAAGAAGGGCTGAGCCCCGGTGGCTCAATGGTTGAGTGCGGGACTGCAACCCGCGGGCTTGGCAGTTCAAATCCAGTGGCGGCTCTTAGGAGCGGTACTGGGTAGCTCCCATGACCACCAGAGGGAGTGATGCCCACAAACAAAGCAAAAACACACACACCCACACACACAAACTTTTCACAAGTTCCAGTGATCATCCTGTGTCCTCTGAGATAATCAAGATAATCAAGAAGACCCTTTGAAACCCTCCTCCACCCCACCCCCCCAAGCCAAATAGTCACCATAATCTTCTGAACTGCCCTGACAGCTTTGTCTTTAATGTCACTGGCCCAGTAGGTCCCCATAGAAGCCGCTGTTATGATTGGACTGTTTGGAAAGGGAGCCCAGCGGAAGTAAGGCACATGTGTAACTGAGAATTTGTCAGCTGCCATCCACTGATCACAGATAAGTGTTTAACAGCGGGTTGTTTGGAATAAGCCCATGAATGTTGGAACCAGAACCCTCGGATGAAATACTTTTGGACTCTCCTTTGTGTTTCTCAACACCAGTGTCCACTACTGACTTCTAGCATGGCTCTCAGGAGGTTGGATGGCTTAGTGGGTAAGGGTGGGGCTGCAGACGCTAGGCCTGCAGTTCAAGATCACCAGCTGTCCTGTGGGAGAGACAAGACTTTCTACTCCAAGAACAGTTCCACCCTGTCCGACAGGGTAGCTATGAGTCAGCACTGACTTGATGGCAGTGGGGTTCCCCCCCCACCTTGTCCACTTGTGGCACTTTCTGTCTGGTGTCTGCTCCTAGCACAGTTGTCCTCGTGTTCCATCCAGCGCGACACCTACAGGCTCCAACAGGGACATGCGGATGCAGCAAAGGAGCATGCAGAAGGCTGGGAGGAAGACTTCCGGGGAGCACACTATATGGCCATGAGCTCCATGTTGGATCAAACCAACTCCTGCCTGGCCCACCTGGAGGAAAAGAACAGCTCAAGTCACGTCTAGGTCACGTCCGCCACCTAGAGGGAGGCCTCCATTAATGCCACTCACCAGCCCCAATCCTGCCTCCCCAGGGCCTAGCCCAAGTACCTTGTCAAGGGCTGGCCTGCAGGTCTCCTGGGGGGTCTGCCTATCTAGGGCCCCCTCTTCATACTCCCTTGTTCTGCCCCCTCGCCTTGCTTAGGAGTCCTGGTGTTGCAGTGGTTCTGCACTGAGCTGAGATCTGCCTGCTTCAAAACCACCAGCAGCCTCTCAGGAGGAAGACTGCCCTTTCTGCCCACGTTAGCAGTTCCTGGCTCTGGAACCCACAGGGGTTGGTTATTCTGAGTCCACGTGAATGCCATGGGGCACCTGGCTTACTTGCCCAATCCTGGGCACACTGCACTCTCTGCAGGCTGCGTGTCCGTGAGTCAGTATAATCCTGAGGTATCTTGTCACAACAGAACACAAGGAAGCAATTGGAAAGCCCACGCTCATGACAAAGCGCCCAGACACAGGCATGAAGGAGTGGAGATTTGCTTACTCGAGGCGAGGAGCTGGGGTGATGAGTGTCTAGTTGCCTCAGGGCCAGCTAAGGTTATAATGGTTGGAGTCTGCTGATCACGGTACACCATTTTATGGTTCTAAATTAGTGTGTTAGCAAATTTCCATAATAAAAATCTTAAAAGAAAAAAAATTCTCCCTAAGACAAGAAAAGATAGGTGTTTGTACCGACGCAATTCTTTCCAACAGGAGTGTGGAATCACAATTATAATTTCAAATGACCACATGGAGTTAGAAGTGTCATACATTATGCATATGTTCTATTATTTGAAATATATTTTTAGGACAAATTGCTATCTTGTCTGGGAGTTTGAGGCAGGTGAGTATAAAAAGAACTGAGTTGAAAAAAATGCAAAGACCCCATTTACATAGGGAATAAGGAGTTGCAAACTTTACTTTCGACAGATAAAGAGCTAAGGGTGAGAGGGAATTTCAGTTCTGCACAAAAGGCAGTAATTCCAGAGGAACCAGTTTGGCAATTGCAGGCACCTCCATGCTCCCTTAGTTTCTCTGGTCAAATCAAGCATCTTGGGTGCCCAGAGGGCTATTGTATCTTCCTCATTGGGCTGCTCACCTCAAGGTCAGCAGTTCGAAACCCCCTGCTGCTACTCAGAAAAAAGATGAAACTTTCTGCTTTCATCAAGATTTACAGTCTTGGAAACCCACAGTATAGTTCTCCTTTAGCCTATCCACACAAGTCCCGGCGCCCCCATCTCCCAAAGGGACTGACTGAAGCAGCAATGTGAG
Source organism: Nesogale talazaci (assembly GCA_004026705.1). Lineage (NCBI taxonomy): Eukaryota > Metazoa > Chordata > Mammalia > Afrosoricida > Tenrecidae > Nesogale > Nesogale talazaci. The sequence continues at coordinate 30,733 of PVJH01022047.1, read as the reverse complement.
GTGCACTGAGCTACCACAGATGAATAGAGGAGTCTGGATTTATTAGTGGTGTCTTGGTGGTGGAATGTTTAATAGCTGGGCTGTTAACCAGAAGATTAGCACTTCTCATCCACCAGCTGCTCCCTAGTGGTCTGTTCTATGACAGTCCAAGAAACTCACAGGGGCAGTTCTATCTACTGTAGGGCTGCTATATTCGTCTCAACGGCAGTGCGTTTATTCTGAATGGCTGAGGACCCACTCAGCTCCAGTGTGACTTGTGTAACAGAGCTGACGAGATCGCCTGTGAGCCTTCTTATAAGTGTGGGGGCTGGGACTTCATTTCTCTAACACGGGCTGGCCCCGGCTTTCGGTTCGAGAGTCTCTTCTCATTGCTCTAGTGCCCACACTGAGGCTGGGTGGCTCTCAAGTGTCCTATATCTCAAGTGTCCTCCCCAACAGCCCCAAAGGTCAGTGCGCTGGGACTGTAGCTCAGCTCACCTGATGCCCTCTCCTCTGCGGTCTTAAGAGGGGGAACCACCAGCTCGCTTACCCATGTACCCTCTGCAGGGCTCAAACCTCAACCTTTCCGTGAGCAGCCCCCAGGCCTCCCCAAAGGTCTAGGTAGTCACAGGCCTCCTGAGGTCGGTTCCTCCCTTGAAGGCTGCTTATGCTTACTGGAAAGCAGTGTCAAAACACAAATAGTTATGGTGAAGTCTGTGGTTAGAGCTGTCAAACCACAGAAGGACCCACTTCTCTCATTTGACAGCTAGTTTCCGAGAAGTAACCCTCTCCATCGGAATCGCAATAGCTGGTCTGCCTCCAGGGGGGAAAATCCCAGTTTCTAAAGGTGCACAGAGGACACAGAAACCTCGAGGGAGTGGAGTGGGGTGGCCTGATGGCCCAAGCCCCCCTCTAGCTGACTCTGTTGAACTTTTCTGCAGAAACCCATTTTCTTAGTCAAGGTAGACCTTTATAGGTCATATGATGGTTGCTTAATGTGTATCAGTTAAGTAAAATTTACTCTAGCTTTAGCTGCTTGGTATTTTGAGGGTGGGTGGGTGAAAACATACAATTATAATCAGGCTGAGGGCTGAGCCCCGGTGGCGCAGTGGTTGAGTGTGGGACTGCGGCCCACTGGGTTGGTGGTTCAAATCCAGCAGCAGCTCATCAGAAGCAAGACTGGGCCTCCTACTCCTATCAGAGGGCAGTGATGCCCCCCCACCCCAAAAAAAGGCTTAAAATACATTTGTTTCTAGTAAGTTTTACTGTCTGGCTCCCAGAGCGGAACAGGCTTCATTTTTTGGAGCCTCTCATGGGCCCCTGTTGACACACTGATTCCAGGAGCGAGATCGCAGAATGATGTTGCTATGGTGCAACATGTGAAACGGGTAGGACACACAAGTAGCAGTGACTGTATTTTAGATAAACCACATGTCTCTCTTCCAGACCCTGTTTTTGTTGTCTGATTTTGTTGTTCAAACACTAGAGCTTTCTTTTTTTGGAGAAGGGAGGGTTGTTTTCTGTGAGATAGGTGTCTCCAATCTTGACTCCCATGACACCGATCCCTTCTTATTCTCCCCAAGCTTTTCTGCTCCTCTGATAGTTTTCCTTGGTTACTTTGAAGAAAAGTTCCTGTTGGTTTTTTAATGCTTCTCCCCTTCCCCCCACTCCCACTACCCTTACTCCAATTCGACCTTATAAATTCGGCTAGACTAGAGCAAGGACACAGGTACAGATAAGAATTGGATGATGCCCCCCCCACCCCCCCCCCCCCCAAAAAAAAAAAACTATACTAAAAGAGAACTGGAAACGCAGGGAATCCAGGACAGATAACCGCCTCAGCATCAATAATGAGAGTAGTCATACCAGGAGGGTAAGGGGAAGGTGGGAGACAAAGGGGGAATCGATCACAATGATCAACATTTAATCCTTCCTAGGGGGATGGACAACAGCAAAGTGGGTGAAGGGAGACAGTGTAAGATATGACAAAATAATAATAATTTATAAATTAGCAAGGGTTCATGAGGGAGAGATGGGATGATGAAACAGAGGGAGGGAAAAAACAGAAAGTTGATACCAAGAGCTGATACCAAGGGCTCAAGTAGAAAGAAAATGTTTTGAGAATGATGAGGGCAACAAATGTACAAATGTGCTTGACACAATGGATGGATGTATGGATTGTGTTAAGAGCTGTATGGACTCCAGTAAAATGATTTTTTAATAAAAAGATAAGGCCCTGTTGGGCTGGCTGGCCTCTCCCTTGTAGGCGCTATTGCGAGTTGCCATGAATTGGTTCTGACCCAGAGGAGAACTTACGTCGGACATAGCGAAGGCCTGCCTGGCCCTGCACATCCCACACCATTACTGTCCCTGTGCTTGAGTTGCTGGGGGTCACTCCACCTCCTCTTCTGGAGTTGCTCTGAAGCGTCCCCCAAGAGGGGCCTGGTACCTTCCTCTCTCTGTTTTAGTTTTCTTCTTGATTTCAAAGGTGATGACCATGATTCTGTCCCTCATCTTCTTTTCTATAGAGAACTTTTTAAAAATCAGATAATTTTTATCTAACATGGCTGCAAGGAGTAGAAAAATCAAACGGCAAACGCTTAAAATAAAATAGATTCATTTTTCTCACGTGATAAAAATTCTGTACTGGGCCAGTGGCAAAAAATAAAATAAAGTAAAAATCAGGCTAATGTTGTGATGCTATTGACTTCCTCACATGGGTTTCTGATAACCTCCATCTTGAAGGCTAGGAGAAGAAAGAAGGGGCCTGACTGTTACTTTCTGTAGATTTTCCAGAACCCTCTACCCTCCACGCTTCTTTACCCTCTCCTGATATTACCCATTGTTCCGTGCACTCTCTGTCTTTGTTGTGTTGGCTGCTGCCACCTCCCCTTCTTCTGGGAGGGATTTCAGATGCCCTTGACTCATAGTTCTTCTTTCTTGGGGGTCTTGAGATCCTCTGTCAAGTGAGAGATGGCTCCTTGAAGTCCTTTAGGATGGCAAAAACAGACCACTCTCTGAGTCGGAGTCTTCCATTCTTTATTGACCTGCTGCCATCCACTCATTTGGTTGAAGCAGCAAAGACTGTTGATGGGAGAACCATCTAAGTAATTCTAGTTTACCACACCTTCTGATAAATCCTTGTGGTCCTAAACTAAACCAAACTCACTGTCATGGAGTCGATGTCAATTTATAGTCACCCTATAGGACAGGGTAGAACTGCCCCAGTGGCTTTCCAAGACTGGGACTCTTTAAGACCTGTGGCAATAATGTGCTTATGTTAATTTTATGATTGAAATGTAGGGGTGGAGTCTAGCCACCCCTAATCTGGAGATAGCCATTGAATAGCCAATGAGACCTCTATGTGGGCATGGCTTTCTCCTGAGACTTCTGGGAAATCTCGTGATATTTCCCTCGTGAAGATGAGAAGCTATCTTCCCCAGTTGTTGGGAGTTAGTCTCAGAGATGATGAATCACGGACAAGACAAGATGGCAGTGTCCGAGAAGCTGTAGGAGCCGGCGGAGAGACCACATGGCTTTGCCCTGATGGAGCCAGACCTCGGAAGCTGGGACGGCCACATGGAGACCTCTGCGAACGATGAGTTGTTTCTGCTGTTGATGGACCCTGAGCCCTGGAAGTGAGGAGCCATGTGGAGACCCTTGTCAGCTCTGGGGTACTTCACCCACTGACCTGTGACTTCGTGAATCGGAAGGAGACGTTATAAATTATTTTGGGAATATGGGATAGTATCGGATTTATGCCTTTGAACTGGACTGGGCTGGGCTGTTTTCTCAATGTCCTGTTCCTCTTGTATATAAACCTTTTCTTTATATCGATGTGTGTCTGTGAAATTTGTTCCTCTAGTCTGCCTGGACTGACACAAGACCCATCATTCTTGTCCTAACTCCCAATCTCAGTACCTGTCACTACTCCCAATCTCCATACCCGTTTCTCCTTGACACAGTGTAGGCACACGATCCTAACCACTCATGTTAATCCACCTCCTTGGCCACAGTGATTGACACGTGAACCAAGTATGACCAATCAGATACCTTCTCTAGGATTTTTGCTATATAAGTAGAAACAAAGAGAAAGCCTGGGGCTTTCTCTGGTCATGATATGGCCTTTTTCACTCACCACATCAATTCCTTTGAATGGGGTTGTGTGTTGGACTGGGAGAGGTGACAAAAGTTGTGATGGAGATGTATCTGCTCAAGACACAGAGTAATGCCGAATGAAGGGAGACAAACAGAAAAACAGATAAGGTCAATGTGTGTGTGTGTGTGTGTGTGCGTGTGTATGTCACTTTATTAAATCTGATGTAGGCCCCCAACTTATGTACAAGTTTAATTCAACAGAGGTCTTAGAAACCAATGCTGGAGACAGTTCTTCCAAGGATGTCTCCCAGGTCAGTTGTCCAACAGTGCAGTTCAGACCCAGGTGGGTACGCAGGGATCCAGGAGAATGGAATGAGAACACATTGAACACAAGCACTGCAGCTGATTGTGGGGCATGAAGAGCAGCAAAGACACACTGTCCTCATTTCCCTTCCAGGACCCCATGTTCTCCTGGCTTTCTTTGTCCCTTACCGGCTGCACCTTCCCAGTCTCCTCCACTGGATGTCCCACTTCTCTGCTAAAGTGACCAAATTTTAAGCAGGACACCAATGACTGGGGGGAGGGGGGTTTCTTGATTAAAAATTTGGTCTATACGGAGCAACAAAAATGTTCATAGAGGGCTGAGCCCCAGTGGCGTAGTGGTTGTGCGTGGGACTGCGGCCCACTGGGACGAAGGTTCAATTCCAGCAGTGGGACTGGGCCTCCTACTCCCACCACCGGAGAGCAGTGATGCCCCCCACCAAAAAAATGTTCATAGAACGCCAAAAGAGTATTATAATATATTTATTTAATTTTAAAATGCCACACAAATTGCTAAAAAGCAGGATGTCTGCAGAAACAGCAAAGCCCACATGGAAGAAGCACACCAGCATGTGTGATCAAGAGGGCCCAAGGGAGCAGGTATCGAGCTCCAAAGAACAAGAATCACATCATCACGAATGAGGGGGAGAGCAGGGTGGGGACCTAAGGCCCACTGATGGGTAATTGGTCACCCCTTTACAGGGGAGTCATGGGGAGGAGACAGACCATTCAAGGTGCAGCCAGGCAGTGATGATGCACACAAGTTTCCTCTAGTTCCTGAAGCCTTCCTATCCCCCCTCCCCCCAACCATCATGATCCCAACTCTACCTAACAAATCCAGATGGACTGGAGAAGGTACACTAGTATAGAGGGGAGCTGGAGATATGGGGAAACTAAGATGGATGAGCCCCATTCAGGCCAATGGTTAGATTGGAGATGCTGGAAGGGTAGAGAGAAGGTGGGGTAGAAAGACAGAACCAACTGCAATGATATGCACATAAGCTCCTATTTGAAGGACAGGCATTAAAGGAGTGGGTTGGGGGAGAGGTTGGACAGTGTAAGATATGACAGAACAATAACAATGTATAAAGTATTGAGAGTTGGTGGGGAGGGGAGAGCAGAGAAGAGGGAAAGGGATGGAAAGCTGATACCAGGGACTCAAGGGGAAAAGCGGATGATTGGAGAACGATAATAGCAGTGGACATGTGAAAGTGCTTGGCACAGTATGTTTATTTATGTATTGTGAAAAATGATGTACGAACCCACAATAAAATGATTTGTAATTAAAAAAAAAAGCAGGACATCTGGTCACCTTACATGGTCTTGACCTTGCACAGTCTCCTGGCAGGTGCTGCTCCCTGGTGAATCGCCATCCTGAGGTGATCCTTAGAAAGCAGACCCCTTAAATCCCAAGTCTGTATGACAGCCCCTACCCCACCCACACTGTCAGTCCCCAACATTCTCCATCCTGCCAGCAGTTCTGTTCCTCCTGGGGGAGAGAGGTCCTGTGTGCACAATGGGAGATGGACAACACGGTCAACTTCTTATCTGTCGTGGTAAAAAGTCAGGAGACAATGTCTCAAGCTAAACATCAAGGAAAAAAATACTAGAGTTCTCATTCAGAACAAGGAGGCACATACTAAAAGACTCCATTACCAAGATAATCAAGTTGTCTGTGGAGCGGGGTATGGAGGGAGAATGACTAGGAGCTGCTGTTCCCCTAAGGAGCCTTATGGACACTCTTGGCTCTTTAAATTATGACTATGTATAACTTAGTGGGGGGGGGGGCAGCCGGGGGGTCGTTGAAAAGAAAAGGCAGGTTGATACTTATCTAAGCTGGGTGTTCTTTTTTTTTTTTTTTTCCCTTTTGGTGCGTGTTCTTATTTTAAGTATCTTAACATTTAATTAAAATCTTAATCGGGTAAATTACCTGGCTTGTCGTGAATGTTGTTGCTTTAGCATGAAAGCTCACCTGTGATGTCATAGATCTGATCTCTGGTTGAACTGAAGCTGCACAGTTGAGTCACCTGGGACCATTCCCCAGGTAAGCCACGCCAGTGTCTCTGGGACAGGCTGAAGCAGCCTGGTTTTAAAAGCACTGCAGATAATTCCACTGTGTATCAAGATGTAGAGTCCCTGGTCTGTGGAGGGCTTGAAGAACACACATAACTAGATGTACAATGTATAGGATGATGACAACTAGACATACCTGTCGAAATTTACCACTGAATCGTCTTCCAGCACATGCTGGGGGGAATTCTTCAGCAGCACCGCTGCATGAAGAGTTTGGGCCCACTTCTGGTGGAGGGTGGGGAGAGGGGTAGGAGTGGAGTCTGACAGGTGGCTGTGCAGACCCCACTTGAGGCAGTGTGCAGCAGGAGGTCCCTGCTGTGTGGGTGTCAAAGAAAGTCATTGAAGTCCTGTAGCTCAGCAGAGCAGTGGCCTCCCCTCGCTCAGCACAGAGTAAAGTGTGCGGGTGCAGGTCACAGGGCCGAAAGGCAGGAAGATTATGTCTCCACTAAATGCCTACACTAAACAAAAATTAGCTGGCTGTGGCACAATAGACGGATTTGGAAAAAAACCAGGCACCCATTAGACACATATGGGGACAACCTCAAGCAGGGGCATGCACAGACCAAGGTCATCTTGGTGCAGGTGGAGGTCAACCTGGGCACCCACACTAGGCACCAGCAGCATGACATTACACATGCTCCTGAACTCAGTCCCTAAGATGGGGCTGGTCCCATTAACCATGCTCCGGCTCCCCTGCTGTGGGGCTGGGAGGGGATAAGCATCAGAACTTAGGGCTGGCCCGCTGTTCTTCATGTCCCAGCTTGGAATCTCTTGCGTGTGCATTCCCTTTTTGGTTTGGGGATCCCCGTTGGGTTCTGTGGACCCCTCATTAATGGCCATTTTTCCCCTGTCTGGTTTTTTGTGCTTCTCTGCAGTGGCCATTGTCTGTCCAGGACTCTCCTTCAACCCCGCTGTGTGGCCAGGCATGCTTTCCAGGGATAGTGTGCCCTTCTGGACACATAAATTACTTGAATTTACAGGCGTGCTTCTGCTGCGTGTATTCTTTGAGCATTGTGAAGTAAGAACTAAGGAAAACCATCCCAGAAACCTAACAGAGGGATCTGCTTTATTCCTTGATGCTGGCATGTTTAAACTCTCTCAGAACACAGGCAAGCACTGGACAACGCCCCCACCCCATTGTCAGGCCACTGGTGTACACTTCAGCCTCGAGTCCTTAAAGCACGGGTACACACACACACACACACACACACACACACACACACAAAACCAAGCCTTCAAAACAATTCATTTTAATGGGTGATAAGTGCAAAAGGATGTTCCCTTTATAGCCCTACCCCTCCCTGTCTTCTGCTGTGGAACTACCGTTTATGAGTCTTGCCTGCAGGATGACCTCATGACTCATCAGGGCTTTACCCTATTTTTAAAGACACAGTTTTATGGGCAAACACCACGTCAGCAGATACAGCCTCTGCACTTGGCATTCTCCTAAATCTAGCACAGGAAACACGTGGTGATGAGACCGCATCTGGTTACCTAGGACCGTGTCGAGAAACTGAGGTCACCATAGGTATGGCCCAAGGAACACTGGTGGCATAGTAGTTTCTAGTTGGGCTGCTAACTCCACAGTCAGCAGATCGAAACCCCCAGCCACTTCATGGGAGAAAGATGAGGCTTTCAGCTCCTGTGAAGAGTTACAGTTCTCACAGGGGGTGCCGTTCTACAGTGTCCTGTAGGGCCGATTCATGGCCGTGAGTGGGGGGCTACAGGGCGATGGGGGCCTCAGACGCTTAGGATTGTGTTAACCGGTTGGGTTGCACAGGGCTTTCAACATCGGATGTTTCAGGTGCAGATTGCCAGTCTTTTCTTCCAAAGTCCCTGTGGTGGGTTTATTCACTTCTTGAGTCTTGTAGTGAGCAGCCCGGTGCTAACCAGGAGTCCCAGCCCCTGAAAAGCCTCAGCAATCTACTTCCTCCCAGACCTAGGGAACTAGGAGTGGGAGTGAGGGAGCAGATCACAGGAGGGGGTGGGTGGGGATTCTAAAGGCATGGCAGGGAGTGTCCTCAGTGCTGAGTAGGTACGCTTTCCCCCTCGTCCAAGGTCCCACAGCTGAGCAATCTGCATGCAGGCCGAAGTCCAGCTCAGGCTGGTACTTCCTGCTGCTGTAGCAGGGAACTCTAGGGAACGCTGCGGTGTGACGCCCTGGGAGGGTGGAGCGGTGCGGGGCTCACTTCGAGTGCAGATGCATGGCCAATGTCCAAAGGGTTCAGGCCACACAACAGTTACTCACAACATAACTGTAAGAGAAAAAAATATCCAAGTCTAAGTGTGGTGACGGGTTTCAAGCCTACAGTTTTCTAGGGTCAACTAGGGAAAGGTTCTGATGGAACCACCCCCACCCCCAACTAAACTCACTGCCATAGAATCGATTCTGACTCACAGTGGTTCCATTGGACAGGGCAGAACTATCTTTGAGGGTTCCAGAGATTGCAGCTCTCTATGGGAGTAGAAAGCCTTGTCTATCTTCCAAGGAGTGGTTGGTGGTTTTGACCTTCTGACCTTGCGGTTAGTAGCCCAACTGTAGTTACTATGCCACCAGGGCTCCCCTTCGGTTGGGCAGCATTAGGTAAAGTGTATCTGGGCCAAAGGCATAGAGGCCAGGAGGGAGCTGGAGGTGGAGGGGATGGTGGGGCCAGGAGGTCCCCTTCACCCCTCCCATCAAAGGTTGTCCTCTCATCTTCTGCTTGGAAAGACGGAACGCCTGGCTGGGGCCTGGAGCGTGTAGCTTCAGTGAGCACCCGCCTGGGGCCTTGTGCGCGTGGTGAGGTTTAGACACATCCTGAGAGATGTGCAGCTCCAGCAGCCTGGCGGAATGGAAGAGGCTCGCCCCGTGTTCACAAAGCCCCATCTTCACAAGGGGCCCCGAGTGACGTGATGAGCCGAACCCTTGATGACAGCGGGACCAAACCTGGACCCTGAGAGCTTTGCAGAATGTTACATTGCAAATCCCGTCAGCAGCCTGGCTAGGTGTGAGACACAGAGAGACCTTAAAGTCGGGGGTGGGACTTGGAGAACTGTAACCCCAAAATCACAAGCACATCCCTTAAACCATGGTTAAAGGGGCTAATGGACTTCTTTTCACGCTCCCAAATACAGGCTTAGCAGATTGGAGGCTGAATTTGCTTTTGTGTGGCAGGAAGCTGGGTAGTGCTTTCCCCAGGTTTTTAATGGATGGTCTCACTGCCACCGAGTGAAAGCTGACTCCAAGCCACTCCAGAGGGCAGGGTTGCACTGCCCCTGTGAACTTCCAAGACTGTAACTGCTTACGCCAATAGGAAGTCCTTCTTTGAAATTCAGTGGTTTCAAACTGCTGACCTTGAAGCTAGCTGCCCAAGGCATAACCATGACGCCACCATGACTCCTCGAATGCACTGGACTGTCTGCCATTTTTAATGTCAAAGGCTATTGGAAACAACCTCACCGAGGTGCTGGATTGGCTCCTTGGGCAGAGTTGGCAGTTGCAGCTCAGTGGCAACAGCCAGGACCCACGGGGTGAGATGAGTCAAGTAGGAGTGTCCTTTGCTTTTGACAGACAGGGTGAGGCTGGGCAGTGGCTGGCCTCTCACTGTCTAAGAGAGGCACCCTGGTCCTCAGCTATGGTGCCGGCCCTTGGGTGGGGCGAGGACAGAGGTCATCTGCCTTCTAGATTTTAAAGACACTTGGCTCCTTTTTCTCAGATTCTTCCAGGCAGACCTCTCGGGTTCTCTTTGAGATGCTGAGTTTTGAAAGTAGAGGAAGCGGAGCCCTAGGCAGGTGCTAGTGCACAGTGGCGCAGCGTCTGTGGGAGGCCAGGCAGGCAAGCCCCCGAGAGCACAGGGTGGAGTGAGCACCTGCAGCTGTCAAGATGGCACTGGTTCAAAGCGACACTTGTGGACAGAGTGGCCTTATCCCACAGGGTTTACACAAATATTCCCACAAGTGCACCGCCACATCTTCTTCCCATCTCCCACCTTCTGAGCAGGCAGGTGCTTAAACACTGTGCCACCAGGTTCCTTTGGCACTAGCACATAACCCAGCAATTCCGTCCATGTAGTGGAATATCGCGCATCTCTAGAAAGCAAGAATGAAGCAGCTATCAGACACCTCGTGGCATGGATGGGCTCGGAAGACACTGTGCTCAGCAAAGTCAGTCTCCAAAAGGGTAAAGCTGCAGGATACCACTATTATAAATGAAAGAAAAACTAAGAAAAATGGTTTCCATACCAAAAGAGGCAGATGTTGTAGGGTATGGCAAGGTCTGGTAGGGGTGAGGAAGGAACAGGGAGAGAAGGAATGGGGGCTGTATATACAGAATAGTTATAAAAATTACACTAAGAATCTGGATGCAAAAGCCCACATGGTGTATGATTCTATTTATATGACATGTCCAGATGAGGAAAATCCTTAGAGACAGGAAGTAGATTAGTGGTTTCCAGGGGGTGCAGGGAAAGGGAGGAGTTGCAGATGGCAGAGACAGCTTCTTTTGGGGTGATAGGAATGTTCTGGAACCAGATCATGATACTGGAAGTGGTGAAAATTCACATCTTGAATACACTAAATACCAATGGGTTGTACATTTTAAGATGGCTAAAATGGTGAATTCTATGTTGTGTAAATTTTAATCTCAAAAATGTCTTTTTTTTGGGGGGGGGGTGGGCATCACTGCTCTCCGGGGGTGGGAGTAGAAGGCCCAGCCCCACTGCTGGAATTGAACCTCTGCCCCAGTGGGCCGCAGTCCCGCGCACAACCACTACGCCACCGGGGCTCAGCCCAAAAATTTCTTTTTAAGCTGAAGGAAAAACCATCTTAAATTGGAACTTAAGGGCTGAGCCCCGGTGGTGTAAGTGGTTGAGTGCGGGAATGCGGCCTGCAGGTTTGGTGGTTCAAATCCAGCGGGCGCTCTCAGGAGCATAAAAATATAGTGAAAATAATGCCCATTTATTTCAGTAATAGATTTTTAAATAAACCATTTCATTGGAGGCTCTTACAGCTCATAACAATCCAAACATCAATTGTATCAAGCATATTGACATATGTTGCTATTATTATTTTCAAAACATTTTCTTTCTACTTTAGCCCTTGGTATCAGCTTCTCTTTTATCCCTCCTTCCTCCACCCTTCATAATATTTCTAATTTCCAAGACCTTGGGTCTTCCAGGAAAATGATGATGATGGTGATCTGGAGAGACTTTAAAATATGAGAAATTAATAGTCACTTTAAAGTTTTATTCAAGTGTCTTCTTTTATTCTGCTTCTGAGGTGAAGGGTGAAGGGTGAGGGATTAAGTAATACTTTCTGCCAGGACTTGGAACACGTTCGTTCCAGCTCACCTCACCCCCTGCTCCTGAGAATTGCATTTCTACCTCAGATAGACGATTGAGAATCTGTGTTTAACAAGTCCCCAGGTATCTGATTAAAATGTACCAAAATGTAGATTCTGAATCAATATACTAGACTAAGGAAAACAAGCATTTCAATCATAGAAACCTTTGTTAAATAAAAATATCTAAAAGCACAGCTGTTGTTTCTTGACATGTCCTCTATCTGGTCTATGCACTCCTGGTGGTGGTATCTCCATTTCTCTCTAATCTGTGATGAAACGACAGCTTTGCCATCCTTGAAGGACTCAAACTGCATTTCTTTTAATAGCTCTTTGAGTTTTGAAAAGAAGCCCTGGTGGGGTGGTGGGTTATGCATTGACTGCTAACTGCAAAATCAGCCGTTCAATCCTACCAGCCACTTTATGGGAGAAACATGAGGCTTTCTGCTCCCAGAAAGCTATACAGTCTTTGAAACACACCAGTCTAGTTGTACTCTGTCCTGGAGAATCTCTCTGAATCAGAAGTGACTGGATGAGAGTGAAGGCAGTCTGGGTTTGGGGAACAGAAATTAGTCTGACCCTCTGTCAGGGCTGCAGCGTGAATGAGACAAGGTAGGACAGCCTCCCTCCTTTGGAAAAATGATCACCTGCTTGTTGCAATTGGGCGGGGGAAGAAAAAATCCTCAGTGAAACTTTTCTTAACATTTCTTCCTAGTAATTCCCTGTGGTCATTCTGTGTTATTCAGGAAAATCTACCATGATGACTCCCATTGGGGTTTCTCTAAATAGTCATCATAATTCCTGAGCCAACCATCCTGCTTTGAGTTTAACTGGCCCAAGAGGGAGCCCCGAGCAGCCAGACTTTACTCGTGTGTTGGGGGTGAAAGAGGCAGAGTCTCAGTGTGGGCTCGGACCAGAGCCTCTCAAAGCCTTGTGTTAAAGAGAGTTTGCTGCTTCTCCCAATGGTTAGAGATTTCTTTTGACAATTGGGGATTGGAGGTGGGGGTGGGGTAAAGTGAGATATTAGTGATGATGTCTACATTTAAAACCCAAACCAGGATGAGGCCCGGTGGCGTAAGTGGCCCTCAGGCTTGGCGGTTCGAATCCATCGGCGGCTCTCAGGAGCAGCACTGGGTAGCTTCCACGACCACCAGAGGGCAGTGATGCCCCCAGCCAAAACAAAACAAAACAAACAAACAAACAAAAAAGCCAAACCAAATCCACTACCATAGAGTCACCTCAACTTGTAGAGACCCCCTAGAGGGTTTCTGAGGGTAGACATCTTTAGGGGAACAGATAGTTTCTTTTGTTTTTTTGTACACCAGCAAGTGGATTTGAACCACTGCCCTTGAGGTTAGCAGGTCAATGCTTACCTGACAGCACCACATGGGGCCCCTCAGGGTCTAGATCGGTGGTTCTTAATTCAGCCCATTAGAATCATGTGGGACCTAGAACAGCTGTATTTGAATTTCCGGGAAGTCAGAGGGAAGTTTCATGGTGAGCAGCCTTCAACAGCCCCTGACTTCTGGCAAACCAGATACCACAATGCAAGATGCTATCTGGTCCTGTGCCTACGCGACACCCCCCACTCCCACCCTCCGCATCTCCAGTTACTGATTGGGGTCAGACCCTGGTGACTCATTTGCTGTTGTCTTCTTCCTATTTTCTAATTTTCCCTTAAACATTCTAAACTTTGTTGTTGCTGTTCAGAAGATCCATAACATTTTCATTGGGCTGATTTTCTGACTTAGGCTGCCAGTCTTTTGTATATTCCTAGTCCAGCTTCCTCTGGAAGCACTGGTGAATGCTTTCAATTGGCCAACAATGCTGGATTAAGGCTCCACTGTCAGAAGGCTGCGCATCAAGGTGGTGGTATGATGCGCCCTCTGCTGAGCCTGAGTGGGATAGGAGGTAGTCACTCACCTAGATTAACTGGACGGGCCTCCTCCGGTCAAATCCGAACCCTGTTTCCTGCCATGTGTGTGGGGCGAGGGGGAGGAGAAGACAGTCAGGTGATGGGACCACATAGCAGCTTGTCTTAAGTGTGTGTGGGGGGGCTTCTCGGCTCTCCCTTTGGAGGTGGGCATTATTACCTCTAGCCCACCTTCCTTCTTAGACTTCCAAGCTCACTTGTCAGGACACTAATTTCAGGAAGCTAAAATTATTCTTTAATTCATGGGGACACAAATGGTAGCCAGACAGCTGAGGATGGAAGATGGACTCAGCTGCTTCTCTAGTGAATGCCCAGACAACACCTGAGCAGATGGCTGGGAGAGGCCATGTCTGATCCCCTGACTTCTCTGGGGCCATGAGGCATGGCTCAGGCACGCCTCCGCCCTTCAGCCTTCTCAATCCTGTTCTGACACCAGCGGGCCACCCATGGTGCTCCACTTCTGTGCCGGGTCTGATCGTTTCTTGTTACGGCCGCACAGAACACTCAGACTACCCTCACAGTTCAGGGAGTTCATTAGGGGAGTTAACAGGTTCTCCTAAGGTGGCATCAGTGAATAGTAAGTAGTCATTGGTCTACACCAGGCTCTATCCTGAACCAACAGCTAAATCCCTCTCCAGTCCTTAGTCTCTCAGCCACGTGGTTCACCAGCCTCGGCCTCCTGGGCCAGGAAGCTAGCCCCTGTCGTCTCTGTGCAGCTCCTCGGTCCTATTGTGTGACCTCCTTGCCTGGGCCTTTGGCCTTGGCCTGGCTCCTTTGCTCTGTCCCATGGTCTCCATGCCACAGTCTCCGGTGTCTCTGCTCTGGCCTCTACCACTTCAGACCAGGGCTCTCGGATGTGTTTGTCTTCCAGTAGTCCTGGGATTTCTCTCTGAGTTCCTGCTGCTGAGATGACTCTTCCACACAGAGGACTGGCTTTCATGGAGGTGTGGTTTTTGTCTTTCCACAGACCATACCCATGAGGAAAAGAAAGGAGAGTGACTTAAGTCATACCCTTTAGTAAATTACCAAAGATCATTCTACCTTCACCCTATAGCAGAGACAAACAGACAAAAATTAAACCCACTGCCATCGTGTCCATGCTGACTCAGTCTCCCTATGTCCCTGTGAGCTTCCCATGCTGAAACTCTTGATGGGAGCAGAAAGCTCCTTCTTTCTCTCTCAGAGCTGCTGCTGGTTTCGAACTGCTGCCCTTGTGGATCACAGCTTAGTGCATAAATAACCACTGCGCCATCAAGGCTCTGATAGTAAAGCACTCCCTCCAATGGGATTAGAGCCACAGGCAAAGACTGGAAAGGACTATAGCCACAAGAGCCATGTTAATCAAATAGATTTCACCTCTTAAGCACTGGGCCCTCTTTTGCTGCTTCTGACCTTGGAGTTTTCCCAGGGCTTGTGGGAGAAAAGCTGAAAAGCTTCACTTTTTGTGGAGAGATGCTCTTTACTGCTTGATGTAGGCAAAGAATCCCTCAGTTCTGCTGCCTTCTGTCATCTGTTACCACGGATGTAGACTCCAGAAATCCCACACTGTTCTGGTCCACTGCTGGCACTGCTCCCAGTGTTCCAATGCTACTATTGATTATGGAACCCTAGTCTGCTTTTCCAAGAGGAGCTTAATATAACCCACTTGAAGTAAATGGCTCGACCAACCACTATTTATATTTAAGCTAAAGCTTCAAAAATGTATATTTAATTAATGCTAATAAGTTGAAAATACTTGGAATAAGTAGTTTGTTTCATTTATCACTACAGACACTTCAAAGTGCTTTTTATGATACAAGTGATGGAAAGATAAAAAGTTAAAACCCATACCATTAAAATTCTACTAACTGTCATCTAGTCAATTTCAACTTGTAATAAGAACATTGCCTGTGAGATTTTGAGACTGTAAATAAATATTTATGGGAGCAGAAAGCTCATCTTCCTCTTGTGGAGCAGTTGGTTGTTTTAAACTGCTTAAAAACAAAGAGCAAACAAGCGCTTTTAAAGTCATGTGACTGTAGATATAAAAACACAAAATATCTTAAAAATCACTTCACTGCTACATAGACTGGCTCAAAAAAATAACTTCACCAGTGAGTACCAGGCTCTTTAAAAAAAATCAGCTACATGAGTCCAAATGGTCAACAATGACTTTAAAACAAAGACACAAATGTAAGGGGAAGGGAAACTAGATGAATGGAAATGGAACAACCAGAGTGGAAGTTCTGAAAATGATCACACACTGTAAAGAATGTAACCACATGTGACCAACATGCCACACCCACATGGAGACAGACAGTGACAAAGGACATCTTGGGAGACATACAGCAGGGAAGTAAGGCGGTCTGAGTCCCCAAAATGGACCAAATCAAAAAGGGAGCACTCCTGGCTGGACAGTCCGGAGAAGAGAACAACTGATCCGAGGGTTCCTAACAGCCGGGGGGGAGAGGGGCATGGACAGACTCAGGGATGGGGGAAAAACTAGTGGTCTACAAACGGTGAGGAAGTAAGTGGGGGAGGCCTAATAGGGACAAAGTAAATGTAATGTAACAGAGAGGAAGTTGTGAAACTCAAATGAAGACTGACCACAAAAGAGGGATGGGAGAAGGCAGAAGGAAATAGAGGAAGGAACAAGAAGGCAAAGAGCACAAGAAGGCAAAGAGGTCTAAACACAAGCATCTATGGATGTAATAATAATTATCTATGAAAAGGTGGGAATAAATTCAGGAACATATAGTTATATGTTAACTATAACTTAGTACTTAGTACTAAGGCAGCAGCTGGACCTTGGGCCCCCACCCAGTCATTCCCTCAATAAAAGAACACTTTGTTCTATGAATCTGGCCATGATGCTCATTGGTCCAATATGATCACTGAAGTCAAATAGGTGCATAAGTGAATGTGGTGAAGAAAATGGATGGCACCCAGATATCAAAAGATATACAGTCTGGAGGTTCAAAGCCTGAAGATAAACAACTAGCTGAGAAGTACCCAAGTCCACACAGAAGAAGCACACCAGCCAGCGTGATCGAGAGGAGTCAAAAGGTTCAGACCTCAGGCATCAAATAGGAAAAAACCAATATTACTGTCTATGCACTTTCCTGAGATGATCAATGAGGACAAGTGGGCACAGGAGAAAGAGGGGTGAAGATGGTTAATGGTACCCTGCTATTAAGACATAATGCCTAAGGCCTCAAAGGCCTGAGGATGAGGAAACAGTGCAACAAGGCCTACCATAGAAGAAGCACACACTAGTCTGTGCGACCATGAGGGGTGGAAAGAACCAGCCTATCAGGCATCAAAGAACAAAAAACATATCATTAAGTGCCCACCTTCCTGTCATGATCACTGAGGACAAAAGGGTGCAGGGGCAGACAGAGCTGAGGAAACTGATGGTGCCCAGTCCCCAAACATAAAGTAGCTGGGATCTTAAAGGCTAGAAGGTGAACAAGTGGCCATCCAGCGCAGAAACAGCAAAGCCCACATAGAAGAAGAGAGATGGGCCAGTGAGGTAGCAATGAAGCATAAAACTTTCCTCTATTTTCCTGAAGGATTCCTCCCTCCAACCATCACAGCCCCAAATCTGCCCTGCAGTTCCAGCTGAACTGGAGGAGGTACACTGGTGGAGGTGGGAACTGGAAGTGAGGGAGCTTGGGGTGGATGGACCCCTTGGGGTCAGTGGTGGAAGGGAAGTTGCTGGATGGGTGGAGGGAGGGTGGAGTGGAGAGAGGAAGCCAGCTGTGGGGATCTGCAGACTGTCTCCTATCTGGAGGGCAGACATAGGAAGGAGTGGGCACGGGGAGATGTCGGGCAGTGTAAGACATGACAAAACAATAATGATTGCAGAGTAATGAGGACTGGGGGGTGGGTATAGGTTGGAGGGGAAAGGAAGGGGGGCCCAAATTAAGGACCCAAGTGGAGGGGCAGATGTTGGGAGAATGTCGATGAGGACAGGCAAGTGGGGGTGCTTGGCACAGTGTATGTAACTATGTACTGAACTAAGTATGATGGAAAGTGATGTATGAGCGCCCAATAAAATGATAGATTAAAAAAAAAAGAATGTAACCACATCACTGAATAACTTATATAAGAATTTTGAACTGGGAATTCAAATGGGAGTGTAACCTTCACCTCCAAACACAATATTGTTTAAAAACAAGCAAACAAACAAATCATGAGTTAAATACTGTTCAACATGCTACTACCATCTGCTACTCCAGGAGACCTCCACTTGCTTATGTCTGCCACCAGGCCCACAGAGATTCTTACTATACATAAGAATGTGTCATCTTACATTATCATGACTTATTCAGTGCTCCAACTGCCCCAAATTTGGCCTATGGAAACCTTATAGAACATCGGACAAGACAGTGTTTGGATGAAGATCACAGACAACCAACCTAGAATTTCTACCAAGTAGTTTTACCACTGCATAGGTTAGGAGAATTTTGCCCTCAATATTTAGCTATCTGAATGAAATTTCTAAGAAATAAAATAACACATCAGCAGTAGAAGACAATTCATCCCCCCCCAAAAAAAAAGGTTTTATTGGCATTTAGCTCATATATCGTGCAATTTAATAGTTCAAGCACATTAAGAAAAGTTGTACAAGATAAAAGCTCTCAACACAGGGAATCCAGGACAGATAAACCCCTCAAGACCAATAATGAGAGTAACAATACCATATGGGTAGAGGGAAGGTGGGGGAGAAGGGGTAATTGATCACAATGATTAATGTACAACATCCCTTCTCCCAGGGGATGAACAATAGAAATGTGGATGAAGGGAGATAATGGTTGTTGTAATATATGAAAATAATAATCATTTATAGATTATAAAGAATTCTTGAGAGAGGGAGGGTAGGAGCAGAGGGGGAAAACGAGGCGCTGATACCAAGGGCTCAAGTAGAAAGAAAATGTTTGAGAATGATGATGGCAGCAAATGTACAAATGTGCTTGACACAATGAAGGGATGGATTATGATAGGAGCTGCAAGAGCCCCCAATAAAATGAATAAATAAAAAAAAGTTGTACACCACAATCTGTTATAGAACATTTTCTTCATTCTGGTAAGCTGACACAATTGGTGGTGTCCCTTCATGTGCATAACAGTTTATTTATTTAAATCATTCTATTAGGGGCTCATACAACTCTTATCACAATCAATACTCTTATCACATCAATTGTATGCAGACCACATTTGCACATTTGTTGCCATCATCATTCTAGAAACATCCTCTTTCTACCCAGGCCCCTGGATCAGCTCCCCATATTTTCCCCCCCTCCCCCCTCCCCTCCTGCACGAACCCTTAATAATTTACAAATTATCATTATTTTGTCATATCGTACACTGTTTGATGTGTCCCTTCACCCACTTCCCCATTGCCCATACTCCAGGGAGGAGGTTATATAGAGATCCTTGTAATTGGTTCCCCCTTTCTACTCCACCTTCCCTCCACCCTCCGGGTATCACCACTCTCACCACTGGTCCCTAAGGGATCATCTGTCCTGAATTCCCCATATTTCCAGCTCTAGTGTACATCCCCTGGTCTAGCTGGATTTGTAAGGCAGAACTGAGATTATGATAGTGGGTGGGAGGAAGCATTCAAGAATTAGAGAAAAGTTGCATATTTCATTGTTGCTACACTCACTGTACCTTGACTGAGTCACCTCCTTCCTGCGACCCCTCTATAAGGGGATGTCACTTTACCAATTGATAGGCTTTGTACTCCCAATCTGTACTCCCCCTCATTTATAATGATATAATTTTTAGTTCTTTCATGCCTGATACCTGATCCCTTCGACACCTCATTGTCACACAGGTTGGTGTGCTTCTTTCATGTGGGCTTTGTTGCTTCTGAGCTGGATGGCCACTTATTTACTTTCAAGTACTTTTAAGATACCAGATGCTATATCTTTTGATAGCTGGGCACCATCAGCTTTCTTCACCACATTTACTTATGCACACGTGTGTCTTCAGCAATCATATCCGGAAGGTGGGAATGCAAAGTTATGATTTTCAGTTCTTTGAAGTTGTATAACTGATTCCTTTGACACCTCATGGTCATACAAGCTGGTGTGCTTCTTCCATGTGGGCTTTGTTGCTTCTGAGCTGGATGACCACTTGTTTACTTTCAAGTCTTTAAGATCCCAGATGCTACATCATTTGATAGCCAGGAACCATGAACTTTCTTCACCACTTTTGCTTATGCACACATTTGTCTTCAGTGATCATGTCTGGAAGGTGAGCATCATGGATTGCCAATATAATGGAACAAAGTGTTCTTGCACTGAGGAAGTACTTGAGTGGGGGTCCAATGCCCATGTGCTGTCTTATTATTAACCCTATGAGTATATGCACATAGATCTATTTCCTCCTCCTCATATATAAATATATTCACCTATGTATATGCCTATATTTAGACCTCTGTAAATGCCCTTTACCCCCCAGTTCTTTCCTCTATTTCCTTTTACTTTCCTCTTGTCCCACTATCATGCTCAGCCTCCATTTTGGGTTTCAGTATTTTCTCTCTGTTACAATGTAACAGTTCATTTTAAACCAGCTTGGCAGATAAGTCCAAGTATGGGTTTGCCTGGTCCCATACTGCCTGTTTGTGGTCAGGTGGACCTTTGAAGTAGACAGGTAGCATCATCTACACTGATGCTCAAGCTCAGGGCAGCCCCACGCAGCACCTTCACCTTGGAAACGCAAAGCCTCCCTCTCTCTCCAGCCTGGCTGACTTGACCACTGCACTGACTGATCGCTCATGAATGTGTGCACTGGGCTCTTACTCTCTGGTGAACCATTACTACACACCTCTCTCCATCAAAGCTTACTTGAATTCTATCCCTCACTTGCCCGTTTAATTATTGTGCAGTTCATTTCCACAATTTGTCTGTTTCTGTGAGGCAGTCACATTAACAAAAAGTAAAAGGTCTTTCTGCTTCATTACTGTGTGCCTTTGAGACTATCCCAAATGCACAGTAGCCCACAGGCCCAGGCTGTAATCCTCACGGGGGCAGGTCGTCACAGTTTATTCTCATCACAGGTACCTTCTAACTGCCCATCTTTCTGTGCCCATATTCTGCATCAGTCACCAGGGCTCTGTCTCTGTGCTCTAGTTGGAAATATGTAATAGGGGGTCAGTGTATGGGCCAGGGTTGAACCACGCAGTCCCCTGGACTGAGCAGTTCCCTGGACCAGGCAGCCCCTTGCACCCCTTTTGTGTCAGCCTCACCAGAAAAGAGATGAATAGCCTGGTGAACTTTGTAAACCCTTCCTCTGGCATTTCACAGAACTTATCTCCCCGAAGGGCACAGCCTCTTCACAGAACTTATCTCTCAGGGCCGAGTCTGTACAGTCTCTTCCCTCAGTGTTCCAGGAGGCGGATCTGTGTTCTCACAAACCATATCTTGACTCAGACCCTGCAACTGCAATATCAGAAAGCTCCATCCCTTTATTGGTACATACATCCTTGGCTTAAGCCCTATATATGTCCCACCGCCCCAATACTGGGTGCGGTTTCCCTGGCCTAACTCTCAGGGCCATGGGACCACCCAGGAGTTCAAAATGCTCTTGTCTCTCTCTCTCTCTGCTATCCCTTCTCTTCCCCAATGTCCTTCATTACCACCAATAAAGTGTATCCTCTTCATCCCTAACTGAGCTCTGTCTCCTTCCTGCAGCTCCGTCTCTACCTCTCAGTCAGGTGTGAGCTCCCTCCAACAACAAAGACAGTTAGTGCAAGAGGAGAAGCAAAGACATGGTCTGAGAAAGGGAACTTTGAGTTTTCTTCTAATGCATCAGTTCAAAGGGGCGGAATCAGCGTGCATGCTCCCGGGAGGCATCACTGCACAGTGATTCTCAAAGCTCTATTCAAGTGAATCAGGTCTCTTGTAGTTAACTCCTGGTCTTTTCCAGTTTGGCTCACAGACCAGACCCCTCCCCTTAGCCTAGGGCAACTATTCCTGCTATATCCAGCTGGGAGAGCGCCCCACCCTGTGCAGAGTAGTCCAAGGGAAGAGAACTGGTTCCACCCAATTTCCTACTGAGGAATTCAAGGCGGTGTGTTTGGGAGAGCTCTTACAACTCAGGGGGTCCATCTGAGGCCTCCTGCTGCCAGTTGTGTGCTTCACACAGCCCAGGGCAGTTCCACCAGCACTGGCCTTAATTCCAAGCTGCTGCAGGAACCACAGCCCAGTCTCCGCCATGATCTGCCTGATTTGGTGGTTGCGCCCAATACTCACGGTGCTCTATTCGGGAGTTGGTAGCCCACCAGCATTCCGTGACGCCTCTTGCAGTGTCTCAGGCTGCTGTGGGCTGCACCATCCCAGCACCTGGTGAGATTGTGCAGTGTACCACCATCCTTGTGGGTCCACAAAAATCTAACCAGTGAACCCTGGGAAAACAACCCAACTTGCCCTCCAGATAATGGAACACCAGTTCACTAGCGAAAGAGTGAAGTCACAAGAGATAAAGAGGTAGGATAATTCCATAGCGAAATTAGTCACAGGAAGTTAGAAGACACATCCCTTTAAGTTTTCCAGAGGGAGCCAGTGCTTTTCGACCCTAGAAAATGGCACCTGGTACTTCAAAAACAACACAACACAAACAGCAATCAGCACCAACAATCTCAATGAAAAAATAGGAGAAACAAAAGGCAATGGCAAAAGATGCCCTAAGCCCGATGGCATGCATAGAAGAAGCAGACATTGATATGCTGCGGAAGGAAATTTTCAGAGTGATGCTTGGAGTCATACATGACATGTGGGAAACAATACATAAAAAGGATGAATTCATAGATGAGATAAAGTCCATACACCAAAGTGAAATACAAGAGCTTAGGGACAAGATAACAGACGACAAAGCAGACTCATGGACTTCACGAATTGACTGAAGGAAGCTGAAAACTGCATCAGAGACCTAGAGGATGGCCAAGTAGAATTTAATGTATGCAAACAAAAATATAATGAGATTATCAGAGAAACTGAAGAAAATGTAAGATCTATGTCTGATGCTATAAGAAGAAATAACATCAGAATTATTGGCCTGCCAGAAGATGACACAACAAAGAAGTCATCTGCAACAACAGTCAGATAATTCCTGGAGGAAAACTTCACTAGCTTAATGAGTGAAAACCAGGCAATCATTCAAGAGTCTGAAAGAACACCAGCTAGACTGAATCCCAAGAAAAAGTCACCGAGACACATAATAGTTAAACTATCCAACTTTGAGGAAAAGGAGAAAACCATGAGAGCAGCTAGGGAGAAAAAAGCAATCACATATAGTTTCTCAAATAAGAATATGTTCAGACCTATCAGCGGACACTATGAAGAAGAGGAGAGAGTGGAGTGATATATTCCAAAAATTGAAGGAAAATAATGCAAACCCAAGAATACTCTACCCAGCCAAATTATGCATTAAGCTAGATGGAGAAGTAAGAGTTTTTCCAGACAAGGAAAAACTCAAAGAATATGTTAGAAGAAACCCAGCCCTACAAAAGATCCTTGCTTACCCAGTATGGAAAGAAGAACAGACCGCATCAAGCATAAATAGGAGAACATCAGATAGAACAATCTTACCGAGAGGGCAGCAAAGAGAAAAGAGCCCTGGAAATAGGAAGGGCATAACGGTTGAAAGAAATCATGAATGATCAACCCTCACACACACATCCACAACACACTGAAAAGAAAGGGAGGTAGGGAAACTCTCAACACAAAAAGTAGAAGATGACATCACACATTCCACAGTTGGAGATAATAACCCTAAATATCAGTGGACTGAACTCAGGAATCAAAAGACTGCGGCTAGCAGACTGGCTTAGAAAACACAACCCATCAATCTGCTGCCTAGAGGAGACACATCTCAAGACTAGAGAAAAAAATAGGCTGAGAATCAAAGGCTGAAGAAAGGCATACCAAGTGTAGCCGTCATGTGCTTATGTTAATTCTATGATTGAAATGTAGGGGTGGAGTCTAGCCTGTCAATCTGGAGATAGCCATTGAGTAACCAATGAGGCCTCTATGTGGGCAAGGCTTTCTCCTGAGACTTCTGGGAAATCTTATGATATTTCCCTCATGAATATGAGAAGCTATCTTCCCCAGTTGTTGGGAGTTAGTCTCAGAGGCGATGAGTCACAGAAAAGACAAGATGGCAGCATCTGAGAAGTTGGAGGAGTTGGTGGAGAGACCACATGGCTTTGCCCTGATGGAGCTAGACCTCTGAAGCTGGAGCGGCATGCTGTTGATGGACCCTGAGCCCTGGAAGCAAGGAGCCAAGGGGAGACCCCTGCCAGCGCCAGAATTCTGCACCCGCTGACCTGTGACTTCGTGAGTCAGAAGAAGACTTTGTAGACTGATTTCGGGCATATGGGTTAATATCAAGCCTTATGACTTTGTACTGGACTGGATTGGGATGCCTTCTTAGTGTCACATTCCTTTTGTATATAAACCCTTTCCTTATATCTATATGCGTGTCTATGAAATTTGTTCTTCTAGCGTACCCGAACTAACACGGCAAGCAAACAACAATTCAAAAAAAGCAGTGGTAGCAATTCTAATCTCGGATAAAATTGAGTTCAAAGAGCAAGCCATAAAAAGAGATAATGAGGGATACTATATAGTGCTCAAGGGAAAGGTAGACAATGAATTAATAAACATTGTAAACATATATTCTCCTAATGAGAGACCTGCTGAATATGTAAACCAAACACTCTTAAAGATAAAAAAAGAAATCACTGCCTCAACAATCATAGTGGGTGACTTCATACACCACTCTCTGAGAAAGACAGATCACAGGGGAAGAAACTCAACAAGGAGGCTAGAGAGCTAAACACCACAATTAGACAACTTGATTTGGTAGATATCTACAGAGTTTTTCACCCAAATAAAAAACAATTCAAATTCTTTTTATCTCCACATGGAACATATTTGAAGATAGACCACATACTGGGACATAAGGTGAATCTACATAAATATAAGCACATCAATATCATACAGAACTCTCTCTCAGATCACTGTGCTATAAAGTTAGAAATCAACAAAAGGAAGATGAAGAAAACTAGAGAAAATAAATGGATAATGAACAGAGATGAAATTAAAAATTTTCTAGAAACCAATGAGAATGAAAACACAACATACCAAAACTTATGGAACACAGCAAAGGCAGTCTTAAGAGGACACTTCATAGCAATACAAACACACCTGAAAAAGGAAGAGCATCTCGTAACTGATATGTTGGCACAGCAATTACAACGACTAGAGCAGAATCAGTAGGACAATCCCACTAATAGCAAAAGAAAAGGAATAATAAAACTCAGGGCTGAGATTCAGGACAGGGAAAATAAGAAAACAATGTGAAAAAAGTTGGTTCTTTGAAAGGATTAACAAAATTGACATACCATTGGCAGACTTAACCAAAGAAAGGAGGGAAAAATTTCAATAGCAAGAATGAGGGATGAAAGAGGGGACATCACAACTGACCCTAATGAAATTAAAAGGATAATTACACAGTATTACAAAGAACTGTACTCCAATGAATTCAATAACTTGGAAGACATGGGCAAATTCTTGGAAAAACAGTCCCTTCCTAGACTATCCTTGTCAGACATCAAGAATCTCAACAGACTCATAACAAGAGAAGAAATAGACAAGGTTATCAAGGGAATACCAACAAAAAAGTCCCCTGGAAAAGATAGCTTTACAGGAGAATTTTACCAAGCATTCAGAGAAGAACTGACACCAATCCTACACAAACTTTTTCAAAATATAGATAAAGATGGCAAATTTTCAAACTCCTTCTATGAAGCTAGTATAACACTCATACCGAAACCGGGCAAAGATTCCACAAGAATTGAGAACTACAGACCAGTATCTCTATGCAAAAATCCTTAATAAAATACTGGCCAATAGAATACAAAAGTATATAAAACAAATAATTCACCATGACCAAGTGGGGTTCATACCAGGGATGCAGGGGTGGTTCAACATATGAAAGACTACTAGTATCATTCACCATATTGACACAAAAAATTATAGGAATCACCGGATTATATCCATAGATGCCAAAAAAGCATTTGATAATATCCAATACCAATTCCTGTTTAAGACACTCAAGAAGATAGGAATAGAAGGACAATTCCTCAAGACAATACAAGCTATATATGAAAAACCAACAGCCAATGTGATAGTCAATGGAGAAAAGACAAACACAATCCCACTGAAAAAGGGAACCAGACAAGGATGTCCCTTGTCCCACTTTTATTCAATATAGTACTGGAGGTTTTAGCTAACAGCATAAGGCAGAGAAAAGACATAGAAAGTATATACCTGGGGAAGGAAGAGGTGAAATTATCATTATTTGTAGATAATATGATTCTATATATGGAAAACCCCAAAAGCTCCACAAGGGGATTACTGGAAACAATAGAGAAGTATGGCAGAGTGGCAGGATACAAGATCAACAATCAGAAGTCAATTGGTCTGCTGTACACATCATATAAGACCACAGAAGAGGAGATAAAAAAAGAGGTACCCTTCACAATAGCCACGCACAAATTGAAATATCTATGGATATACCTGACTAAAAGAACAAAGGATCTAGATGATGAAAACTACAAAACACTATTACAAGAAACCAAGAGTTACTTCAACAAATGGAAGAATATCCCATGTTTGTGGGTCAGAAGATACAATGTAGTAAGGATATCAGTTCTACCCAAGGCACTATATGTTTGATGCAATTCCAAAACAATTACCCTCATCTTTCTTCAAAGAAATGAAAAAAATGATTACCAACTTCATCTAGAGAGGGAGGAAGCCCAGAATTAACCAAGATCTCCTTAAGAAGAAGGACACCATGAGAGGGCTTGCTTTACCTGACTTTAGCACACACTATATAGCCACAGTGGTCCAAACAGCATGGTATTGGTATAATGATAGATACTCAGGCCAATGGAAAAGAACTGAAAACCCAGGAATAAAAACACCAGTATACAGATAACTGATCTTTGATAAGGGTCCAAAAAATATCAAATGGGAAGCAGATGCCCTTTTCAACAAGTGGTGCTGGAAAAAATGGATTTTTACTTGTAGAAAAATGAAGCAAGACCCTTATCTCACTCCATGCACTAGACTAAACTCAACGTGGATCACAGACCTCAAAGTAAAACCCCAAACTATTAGGGCCATCAATGAAAGAATTGGGACCAACCTGAGAACATTGGCACAGGGATTGCATAGGCTATCAGAAATAGGAAAGGACACAAACACAGAGGAGGCACAAATAGATAGGTGGGATATACTGAAGATTAAACACCTGTGTGCATCGAAAGGATTCACCAAAAGAGTAATAAGAGAACGCACGGACTGGGAAAACATCTTTAGCAATAATCAATCAGATAAAGGCCTTATTACTAAAATCTACAATACCCTGATAGCTTCCAAAAAGAGCAAAACTGCCCACTGAGGAGGTGGGCAAAGGACATGAACAGAAATTTCTTAGAGGCAGAAATCTGAATGGCCAATAAACATATGATAAAATGTTCCCAATCATTGGCCATAAGAGAAATGCAAATCAAAACAACAACTTGACACCTTCCAGGATAGCCCAATTCAAAAAATCAGAAAGCAGTAAGTGTCGGAGAGGCTGTGGGGAGATAGGAACACTTATCCACTGCTGGTGTATCTGTAAGTATGTACAGCTACTATGGAAATCAATTTGGCGATATCTAAAACAGATGGAAATTGAGCTACCATATGACCCTGCAATCCCCCTACTGGGCATATACACAGAAGAGGGAAGCAACGAACCACAACCAGACATCTGTGCTCCAATGTTCATCGTAGCACAGTTCACAATTGCAAGGAGTTGGAAGTAGCCCAAATTTCCATCAACTAACGAATGGATTAAAAAGCTGTGGTACATACATACAATGGAGTACTATGCATTGCTGAAAAGCAATGATGAATGCATGAAGCACATCACCGCTTGGGAAGAACTGGAGGGAATTATACTAAGTGAAGTTAGCCAAGCGCAAAAGGACAGGTACAACATGAGTCTGCTGAGGTAAGTTTAATGAGGTAAGTTTAATTTTAAAAAATGCAAAAGGCATATCTTGGGTTGCTACTGTATTCAGAAATGCCTGGGGAGAGGCCCAGGTAGTATGGCAGGGGCCAGACCAAATTCAGGGCTACATATGGTAGCCAACTGGAATGGGGGGATGGGGGTGGGCCATGGGGCAAATGGTGATATGTAGAGAGGGAATGGGGTACTAATCCACCCAAGGGGAGTATACTGTTTATATCTCCACAGCGAAAGAGGGGCCAGACTTCAACCTGGTGATCCAGGATGTGAATGCAGTGTAGTGGAATGAAGAGGAGAACAGAAGGCGTCTGACCCCAATCCCAACTACAGGGGCAGCCACCTCTCCACCAAGAGAGTTTGCCTTGGAGGTCAGCACTTGAAGCTGCAGCTTGGGGAGTGAGAGATGCCTGACTAGAATACATGAGAACAAATGAAGAGGGAGGAAGAGAAAATGGAGTGCATCCTGGTCCACCGATCCTTCAGAACAGCCGATGCACAAAGAGGATCATACGGTCAGCCCCACTATGAAATACAGCTACCATCGCTGACCCAAGGCCTTTCAGGGTCAGCAATGGAGGAACAGGGTCAGGATTATACCCTGTCTGACACAACCACACCAGGGCAAAACACTAAGGGTGTACAACAGAGCGTAGAGCTCCAGATGGAATGACAGCAATAAACCTTGGGACCAGGGTGTGGCATCCCATCTAACTCAACCAGGGGACACTCTTGGAGGTCAATGAACAGACCTTGAATTATTTTCAGGTTTTTATATTGTATTTTTTACATATATATATAGACATTGGTTTTTTGTTGTTGTTGTTGTTATCATTGCTTTATTTTCTTTGGTTGCTTCATTTTAGGAAGCTTTTTTTTTTGGTACATATTGTTACCTTTGCAGGTCTATCTAAATAAGATAGGCTGGATGAATAGTCTGGAGGTGAAAATGACGGGACTGATGGTTCCAGGGTATGGGCCATGGGAGAAGGGGTGGGGGCAAAAGGAGATGGTGTTGACCAGCCCAGGGATAAGGACATATCAATTGATCCAAAATTAGAGACAATGTGGATGAGAGAAGTCTAGTAGGGATTCATCAAGGGTAATGTAACAGAGAGAAAATACTGAGACCCAAGGGAGGCTGAGTATGATAGTGGGACAAGAGGGAAGTAAAAGGAAATAGAGGAAATAACTGGAGTAAAGAGCATTTATAGAGGTTTAAATTCAGGCATGAACATAGGTGCATATATTTATATATGACAATGGGGAAATAGATCAATGAACTTATACATATAGGCTTAGTAGCAGAACAGCAGATGGGCATTGGACCTCCACTCAAGTACTTCCTAAATGCAAGAACACTTTGTTCTATCAAATTGGCATTCCATGATGCTCACCTTCCCTACCCGATCACTGAAGACAAATGTGTGCATAAGCAATGGTGGTGAAGAAAGCTGATAGTGCCCGGCTATCAAAAGATGCAGCATCTGGGGTCTTAAAGGCTTGAGTAAACAAGCGGCCATCTAGCTCAGAAGCAACAAAGCCCACATGGTTGAAGCACACCAGCATGTGGGACCATGAGTTGTCAAAGGGATCAGTTATCAGGGTTTAAGAACTAAAAACCATAACATGGCATGCTCGCTTTCCTGATATGATCACTGACGACAAATGTGTGCATAAGCAAATGTGGTGTAGAAAGTTGATGGTGCCCGGCTATGAAAAGATATAGTGTCTGGGGTCTTAAAGGCTTGAGTAAACAAGTTGCCATCCAGCTCAGAAGCAACAAAGCCCACATGGAAGAAGCATACCAGCCTGTGTGACCATAAGGTGTTGAAGGGATCCGGTGTCAACCATCAAAAAGCTAAAATTATATCATTAAAAATAGGGGGAAGGGGCTGAGCCCCGGTGGCATAGTGGTTGTGCGCGGGACTGCGGCCCACTGGGATGGAGGTTCGATTCCGGCTCCCAGGAGCAAAGGCTGGGCCTCCTACCCACCACCAGGGCAGTGATGCCTAAAAAAAAAAAAAAAAAAAAAAATAGGGGGAAGAACAGATTGGTGACCCAAAGCCCATCAATAGGTGAAGCGACATCCTCTTACAGGGGTTGCAGGAAGAAGATGAGCCAGTTAAAGTACAGTATAGTAACTATGAAATATGCATCTTTCCTCCAGTTCTCAAATGCTTCCTCCCACCCACTATCATGTTCCTGGTTCTACCAGACAAGTCCGGCTAGAAGAGGGGATGTACACTGGAGTTGGAAACATGGGAAATTTAGGATAGATATTCCCTCAGGACGAGTGATGGGAGTGGTGATACTGGGAGGGTGGAGAGATGGTGGAGTAGAAAGGGGGAACTAATTTCAGGGATCTACATGTAACGTCCTCTCTGGGGCATGGCCAACAGGGAAGTGAGTGAAGGGACACATTGGATAGTGTACAATATGAAATAACAATTTGTAAATTATTAAAGGTTCATGGGGCAGGGAGGGAAATATGGGGAGGTGGAACTAGGGGCCTAATTAGAGGGAGGATATTTTGAGAGTGATGATGGCAACAAGTGTGCAAATGAGGTGTGCATACAATTGATGTATGTATGGATCATGAGGAGAGGTCTATGAGCACCCAATAAAATGATTCATTTTTTTAAAAGGGGGGGAAGGGAAAGAGGAGCTTTTTTTTTTTTTTTTTACGAGGAGCTTATACCAAGGGCTCAAGTGGAAAATGTTTGGAAATGAATGTGGCAACCTGTGTGCAAATGTGCTCGATACAGATGATGTATTGAATGTTATAATAGTTGTAAGAGCCC
Source organism: Nesogale talazaci (assembly GCA_004026705.1). Lineage (NCBI taxonomy): Eukaryota > Metazoa > Chordata > Mammalia > Afrosoricida > Tenrecidae > Nesogale > Nesogale talazaci. The sequence continues at coordinate 132 of PVJH01022047.1, read as the reverse complement.
CCAGTAAAATTATTTAAATTTAAAAAAAGATAAAAAGAGATTTACAACCACAGAGAATGCTTTGTTCTGTGTATTTTTTGCCACAATTAAAAAAAAAGTACATGAATCACAGTTGAGTCCAAGGAAGAAGAA
>PVJH01022046.1:0-32085 GCA_004026705.1 Nesogale talazaci | reverse complement strand
TAGTTTGTTGCCTGGGGTTTGTAGTTTGTCACCTTTGTAACTGTAAACAGCCCTGGCCTCTGAAGCCAGACTTGCAGCTGTGCTGCCATTCACTTGTTAAATTTGAAGATCAGATATGCTAATTGCCTAAACTTGCTTGCCCTATAAAACTGGTTTACTTCTCACAAATCAAAAAAAAAAAAACAAAAACAAAACAAAAAAGAACCCCACCCCATCCCAGAAAAGATGTAACTACTGACACAACGTATGTATGTATGTATGTATACATTATGATGAGTGCTGTATGAGTCCCCAATAAAATGGATTAAAAAAAAAAAAAGAATCATAGCCTAGAGACTAGAAGATCTATCAGAAAATCCATCACATAGAATAGGGCCTAACATTATAGAAATGGTTCTGAACTTGTAAAGAAAAAGATGAGTATGAAGAAGAATGTGTCTGTTTGTAAATAGGAGGTGAGAACAGAGTTGAAAATTCAAAGGCTAATGAGAGGCTAATAGGATGGGGGTCGAGAAGAAAAATTTATTTTGATAGATCAATTGAAAGAATTGTAGGCTTGTTGATTTGGGAATTTGACCACACTTCCAAATAGGAATGTTTATCAAGACTTCAGAGGATACAAAGTAGAATGAGTTCTTTGGATTTCTCAACAGTGCCATAGGTTTGTTTTATTCTTAATGTAGAGACTGTGATCTTCTACGTAGAAGCTAAAGAGAAAATAGCAGAAGCATCTAGGCTCCACTGTGCTTGTAAAAGTATGCATACCTTTCTATCCTTATAATCCCCAATATTGCTGAGTAAGTATGACACAGTATGTCCTTTCTCTCTCTCTCTCTCTCTCTCTCTCTCTCTCTCTCTCTCTCTGCAGGACAAAGGTACCAATGCATGAGAATAATGGAAGTTAACAGAGCAAAACAAGGGTGACATCAATTTCTTTAACTTAAAAGTAAAATTGTATCCTAACTTTTTCTTATTCTCTATATATATTGTAGAGAAAAAATGATTTTGTTTCTTTATTATACCTCTTTGTTAAACACAATAATATGTCTGGCAGATAAATTTAGTGGATTCATGTCACAGATATAATAAATATCAATGCTTCTTAAATATGTATACATAGAACTGCCCCTCTTCCATATGCATAGTCCACAAGAGAAGATTACCTCTGAATTTTCAATATTAAGCAAGGTACCTGACACATAGTGAGTGAAAGCTGTAAATGCTACTTAGCATATAGTGATATTTAGAAAACATGATGCAGTTTTCACTCTCAATTTAAAAAATGCTGTACCATTAAAATAGATTTTTAAACCTTTTCAAACTCAAATAGCATATTTATTTCCAAAAATGAAACAGCAAACATCTGGCAGCAAGCTACAAACTCTTGCCCTCGGAGATTAGTTCTTATTTTAAGATTTATCTTCCAGTGTTGCCATGACGACTGACCATGAACTGAAGTTGCTGTGTAATACAGCCCAACTCCCATCGTGATTGTACCGTGAAACCAGCAGTAAATTTCTAGTAATTAGAGGAGACAAGCTCAAAGGAGGACTTGACAGAGTCTTCAAACATTGGATGTGCTGAAATATTCTCCAGGGGTTTAAGCTACTAGTTGTTGATTCAAGTGGTCTATTAGTAGAGATGGGATAATTAAATATGGAGCTGAAAAATCGCACCAAAGAAAAATCATTTTGTCACAAAGATGTCAGGTCACGTCAAAAACAAAAGAGAAAGAATACCAAGCCAACGTTAATTGGATGTGCAAGAGAGTAAGTGATGTGTCTGGCAGATAAATGCTGGTCCTTTGAGAGTTACTAAAATAGAATCTTCGGATTTCAGAGAGATTATTCTGAATTGGCTAAGAAGTGACAATAATGGAGAACCGACCCCAGACAAAAAGTACTTACGTGGTGATAATTTACTGTCTTTTTAGAGTTAGCGGGATTCGCATCGGACCTTTTGTTTTGTTTTTTTAAAATAAGATAAAAGGAGAGAAAGCCAATCATGCTTTAATAGCATGTGGTCTCATGTAACTGCATTCTTCCTGGAGGCAGATAGATGGCTACCTTTACCTATTGTAATACATACATACTGATCAGTACAAGTGAAATTTAAGTTACTTTTGAAATTATACTTATGGCTGCTGTCCTCTCTACAGAATTCATTTCTTTTTTTAATTGAGGCTATGACCTTGGTCAGATATATATTTTTGTTTCCAGAATGATTGCATCCACAAACCTGTGCTGTAGCCTGAAAATAGCCAGTGGTGGTATCATTATAAGTGAGTTTCTCCAACCAGTTAGATGATGGATGATACAGTGAAAAAGAGGGAATGAGCTCTGTGACCATGTTCATGATATTTACATTATAGTAGCAGACCAGGTAAGACAAATACATAAATAATCCAGTGCCATTGAGTCAAAACCCTGTGGAACTAACCCGGTGGTTTTCCAAGCCTAGAACTCTTATTCTCAGAGCAGCTAGTGGTTTGAAATAGCTGGGCTTGCAGTAGCAGCCCAACTAGGGTTCTGGTAGGATACAAAACATAAAAACAGATAGGAAGAAGCAAACATGTTGTCACGAAGAGGAAAAAAAAAAGATACTGAGATACAGAAAAACAGGTGCCGGGGTTGGGGGTAGGGAACATTTAAGAGAACTGAAGATCTTTTCTGTTGGGATGGGGATATGGGGAATATATGCAGAAGCTAAAGCTTTCTTGACCAATAATGATTAAATAGCTAAACTGAGGTTACTGTCTACAGTAATACTCACTGTGCCTCCTCTGTGTCTAATGGTCTCCTGGGCACCAAATCTCGGCTGCAGTGTAGCGTCTCCACATACTCTCAGCTGCCAGTTAAAAAGTGGACCCTGCCATTTCACTCTCTCATGAGATGATAAGAGACAAAGAATCTAAAGAAGAATCTGCTGACTCTTATTCCTTTAACTAATAAAGGAATTTATTTTAACTTTATCATTAACTAATAAGACTATTTTATTGAGATAGTTAACTTGTGTCCATATGTGATGCATAAAATTTAACTCAGTATTTTATAATAAAAATAGAATTGCTATTTAGTTTGCAATATCTGTGAAAAATCTAGGTTAAACACTTGTCTGCCTTTCCTGAGAAAAATATGAAGTAACAAATGTATTGATAATTTAAAGCTTTGGTGAGGAAAAGAAAGGAACCAGTCTTTTAAACTCAGAGTGGGGTAGATTTGAACTGCCAACCTTTTCATGAGCAGTTGAGTGCTTCCATTAAGATTACATCAGAGAAAACCTGGGGTAGTGGTTCGTCTCTCTTACTTAGGATTACTATGCATCAGAACTGTCTAGCCAGCACCTAACTGCAACAAAATATAAGGTCTAATATAAGCCAGGGCTTCCACTAATGTAATTGGAGAAGCAATCTATTACCAGGACAGATGTACCATTAAGTGAATCCCCCTTACCTTTATCCAAGGTGGCTGTGTAGGGAGAGGCATTAGGTAGTGTAGAGAGGACAAGTGCAAATAAATAATCATAAACCAAGCAAAGCTATTACACGTTCAAATTTAATGAAAGCAAGTAGACCACACTCTGCCTCTCAATGCATGCAGTTCTTTTTTTAATTGAAAATCATTTTATTAGGGGCCCCTACAACGTTTTTCCAATACATAAATAAACATACTGTGGCAAAAACCCTCGCACGTCCACTGCCATCATCATTCTCCTAATATCCACCCTTTCCCCCAGCCCCTGGTGTCGGTTCCTCCAACCCCTTCCCTGTTCCCCTGCTCTCCCTCCCCCATCAACCCTCAATACTTTATAAATTATTATTATTCTGCCCGACACCTCCCTCAGCCCATTCCCCCATGCTCATCCTCCAGATAGGTAATATGTAGATCCTTGCAGTTGGTTCCATCTCTACCCCACCATCTCTGCACCCATCCAGTAGTTCCAGTCTAACCACCGGCCCAAGGGGGCTCATCCATCCTGATTTCCCCATATCTCCAGCCCCCCTCTCCACTAGTGTACCTTCTCCAGTCCATCCGGATGTAGAAGGTAGAGTTGGGACCATGATGGTTTGGGGGGAGGGAGACCTCAGGAACTAGAGGAAACTTGCATGCATCATCACTGCCCAGCTGCACCCTGACTAGCCGGTCTCCTTCCTGTAGAAGACCTGAGAAAGATGGTGATTCTTGTAGGCGATACATGTAGTTCTTAATACTGAAGAATGTTTTGAGTTTTACATGCCAAAGACAAATTTTGAATTATAGAAAACGATGAAGAATCACCTTCTTTCTCAGGTCTTCTAAACTAAATGAGAAAGAAAACATCTTGAAAAATCCAACGTAATTATCCTACAGTCATTGCTTTGCCACCCACATTTCTTCATTTGCTGTGCTCCAGTTAATATTTGCTTGAAAACAGAAGAGGCAGTGTTGAGCTAAAATAGGACATGCATTATTATGTATATTGTGAACTTGGAAAATACACAAATCAAAGTAGTGGTTCAAAACAAATAATTAAAAAGTAAGTAGACAATGATATATTGTGCATATCACATTTAAAGAGACTGAAAAATACAAAGGCCTAAAAATGATCTCTTCAGGTTTTTCACTATGTAAAAATAACATCCCATACCAAGAATAATCTAAGGTTGAAATAAAAGTAGGTGTCTAAAATGTAAACTCGGGGCTGAGCCCCGGTGGCATAGTGGTTGTGCACCAGACTGCGGCCCACTGGGTGGGAAGTTCAAGGCCAGCAGCAAGGCTGGGTCTCCTACACCCACCACCAGAGGGCAGTGATGCCCCCAAAACCCAAAAACAACAACAAAAAAATGTAAACTCTTACAAAGGTAACATAAAGAGGAGAATTAGATATTTAAGAAAGAATGATGATTGCTCTGGTAAACAAACAATGGAAATCCCCCCTTGAGATATAGTTCACCTCCTGGGGGGGCGGTCAAAGGTGAAAGTTATCAAAAGTCACTGCTAATACGCACACACTGTCATTCATTTATTACTTTTATAGAGTATTATTCATATTCAAGTGAGAGACAGAACTTGACAGAACTGACATTCCCCCCACTCCAGTTTCCCAAATTTTCTTCCTTTGATAGCTTTTTCTGTGGATATTAGTAGAAAATATTTGCATTTTCCTTCTCTATGGTTCTCTGCCTTACTCAGACTCAGGCTTTCAAAGTTTTTACTGTATTTGAATGAGACTGTGCAGCATTCGAGGCTGGGGACACTTTAAGTATAACACTCACATCACAAATTGCACATGGTATATTTCCCTTTCTCCCTTCTAGATTTCAGATCTCCCTTTTCCACTGCCAAAGTTTGTACTTAAGTTAGCAAAGAATCAAAAGACAAAACAAGGCCGGACTAAACCAAACTAACTTTTATTTCTAAAACTTTGTTCACACTACTTTGGAATGGGAAATTATTTTGTCTTAAAAGACATGCTCTTCTAGCTCCATGGCAGGCTACTTAGAAATAGGTTCCTTGGCAATAAGTATTGAGTGAAGCCAAACATCAAGCAGTGTCTGTCATTACAGCCTCGGATAGCCCAGGAGCTAAGCCTATGCTGTCTGCAGGGTTGCTGTGCATTGCACTGAACTTCACTGCACTTTGGTTTGGTTTTTATGTCAAAGGAATAAGAGCACATCTTAGATTATTACAGAAGAACTTGAGTCTTCTATATGTCCGTCAGAAACCAGGTAAGAAGTCCAGAAATAGTGATAATCATGAGTTACTAAAGAACTAGCATTATTTGTGAACAAAGAGTGATAGTCCAGCAGCTATTGGAGTAAGTAACTTAGCATGCTACTTGTTTCCTTTGAAGGAGCCAATGAGTGCATCTTATCAGTAGAATTGTTGGGATCTTACTGCAAAGTAACGGAAAATTTCACTGGAATTAAAAAAGAGACTTTTGATGCCTATTTAGAATATTCATATGAATATAGCAGAGAATTTACAATAGCATCCTTTATTCCTAGCACTTGCTTTAACAATGAAATATTTGACCCACCTAAAAATATGTCAATTATTAACCTGCCATCTATGGATGACATAAATTTGCTTGCTCTAAGTGAAGAGGACTTGGTGTACTTGCTAATGAAAATAAAAAATTGCACCCTTCAGTGTGGATTGTAATTCAAAGTGAAGAAAACCCAAATCTTCACTACAGGATCCATTAGTAACATCATGGTAAATGGAGAAGAGATCGAAGTTGGCAAGGATTGCATCTTGCCCGTTTCCACAATCAGTGTTCATGGACGCAGCATGCAAGAGATCAAATAATGCACGCCTTTGGATAAATCAGCTTCACAAGGCTTCTTTAAAGTGTTGGAAAGCTAAGATGTTACTCTGAGTACTAAGATATAAAGAATATTAAAAGAACAAACCCATCTGTCTTGAGTGAAGTATCGCTGGCATATTCCTTGGACACTATGCCAGTGAGCTGTCTTATTGTGTAGTTTGGACATGGTGTCAAGAGAGACCAGTGCTTGGAAAAGGGCATCACGCTTGGTTAAGTTGAGGGGCACCAGAATAGAGGAAGACCTTGGATAAAATGGACTGTCTTATTGGCTACAACAGTGGGCTCAAATACCAGAGCTCCTGTGGGGATGGCCCAGGACCAAGCAATATGCAATTCTGTTGAACATCAGGTCACTGTGGGTCAGAACAAGAACAGATTCAACTGGCACCTAACAATTATATCTGCTTCTGCACAAAGCGCCTACTTCAGAACATATTGAAAGTGAAAATATTAACTGGGATACTATTTGAGTTAAAAAGAGGAGATTTGAACTTGGAATCATGTAATTTAAACCTCAGATTTTCCCTGTCATTGACTTATAGTACATCACCGAACCTCTCTAGACTTCTGGATCCTCATCGGTTTCATGGAATAACTAAAATGTGACTTATCTCCTTGATTTGGAGAGCTGGATGAGAGGTAATGATCATTTGAAATAATATTTATAAAAATGTTTTGAAAACCATTAGATGTTTTGCAAACACAAAGCTTTGATGCTATGTTTAGTGTGCAGTTAAATATATGAAGCGGCTTCATGAAATCCCTAATGAAAGTCTGGTAACCTAATTTACATTTTAAAACCAGGTCATACTAAAATTAAAAGATGACATCAAGTGGGAGTTTATCTTTACCATTTGACAACTTGAGTGGATACTTTGGAAATAGGCAAAAGTTAAAATCTGTGAGGGAATTTTTAATCATGAAGAATTAGGGTAAGTTTTATTGCTACATTTCAACTTATACTCTCACTGCTTGGTGCTTAGAAACTGGTGCAAGAAAGAAAAGTGAATTCATCCTTCATGGGATTCCAAAAAAGAGGTCAGTGTCTCCCTTGGCATATTTTAGATTATTCTGGGAAAGGCCAGGGCTGAATTTTCAGCGAGAAATCAGTCTGAAGCATGGGTTTATCAGATGCCACATCCCTAACAAAGGAATTCTGGTGGCTTGATGCATTAAGGGTCACACTGCTAACCATTAGGTTGGTGACATAAAGCTACCAACTGCTTCTTGGGCAGACAATGGGATGGTCTACTTTCATGAAGATCTACAGTCTCAGAAACCTTACTGACGAGTTCTACTGTGTCCTAGATGGTTGCTGGTATGAGTCAGAAATCAACTTGCGGGTAGTGAGTTTAAGTTTGGTTTATGCCCCTAACAGGACTCTGGGAACATCCACTAGCTTTATTAGGGTGAGGCAGAGTTGGTTACTATATTCAATTTGCTCCCCCGGTAATATCTACCATGATGTCTGCGTCCAGCTGGGTCCGTTTGGGCCAGATCTGACATTTATTATGTAGTGCGGTCAGGATTAGCAGAAACTGCCTCCAAAGCACTGGAAATTAGAAACTCTCACATGCCTGCTCACTTGAGCTGATAGACATTGGTAATGCACACCCATCGTGCATTGTGTCAGATGGCCTCAGATTCTTTGGCTCTTCTTCATAGGAAGGAGTTAGGATAGACATGATAGCAAAGATTCTTTCAAATTTTTAAGAAAAAATCTTGTGAAACCTTCTGATTTATTGTGCAATCTGATTCTCTCGCACTAAGGAATATGAATTTCATTTATACTGCTCAATGGTATTTTATGAGAAATTCTCTTATTTTATCATGATTCTTATGAGAGCTTAATTATTTGAATTCTGGTAATCAGAATCTCTATTTCCTTTGACCTGATTGTTTAAGGAATGGTCTGCCCACTGATACTGGATTTATCAAGAAATGATTTTGCTTAGTACTCAAATCTAGCTCTGTGGTTATAAAGACCATCTAAAATGTTAAGATACAAAAAGAATGTTGTGAGGTTAGGAGAATACATAATGAAATCTAATCATTAACTAATGCTAATTAATTGAGGTAATGTGCACAATAAAAGGTAAAACTGGTATTTTATCAATGAAAATTATAAAAATATTAAAGATACATTAGTGAAAAATAACCTTTCAGGTACCACAAAAGTATTGGTACTTCTAGTGTTTCTTAAATTTTAGAATATTGGAATTCTATCATTGGTACCAGATGCTTGGCAAGGCTGAAATTCATATTAGAAAACATTTAAATTATTGCCCCTTCTGAAAAAGAAACATCAAAACCAGTCATCAATTAAAATGGATCTATCTGTCATGACATTAAAACGTTACTGAATTGGAGCAGATGACAAATGGTTTAGCATAGAAAAAGTACATAGCGATCTTTCCATAGATAATTTATTTTTCACTAACTAAGTGTTCAGAGGGATATAAGTAACTTTTTTCAAAGTCTGAGCTGTAACTTATTTCAGAGCATAAATTTCTTTAGGTGAATGACCATTATTGAACAAATAAGACCTTGCTGCCCCACAGAAAAGGGGAAGAGAGACAGCAGTCAGTATAAGACATGAAAAAAATATTACAAACTACTACGGTTTCATGTTTTAGTTGGGTACTAGGATCACTATAGAAAACAAATGATGTAAATGCTGTTGCAATTAGGAACCCATTGGCTAAATGACAAACTAATCAGTCAACCAACAAAACCCACTCACTGCTCTCTCATTGATACCAACTCCGAATGACCCATAGGACAAGATGGAATTGCTCCCGTGGGTTTCTGAAACTGTAACTCTTCACAAGAGTAGAAAACAACGTCTTTCTCCCGTGAAGCGACTGCTGGTTTCAAACTGCTGACTTTATGGCCAGCAACCTGTAGTAGTTAGAGGATTTATGTCAAGATGAATGGGAGTGTAGGGGTAAAACTAACCTGTCAATCATCTCATAGCTGATGATACTTCCTTGGATGTGCGGCCTTCATATAAGTGGGGCAAGTGGGAATTGCCCCCACTCTCTACAGCTTCAACTTTTGGCTTGGTGGGACTCTTCCACTGACCCTGAGTGCTATTGACCCCCTGCCACATCTCCACAAGTTTTGGATTCATGGTATGCTGAACTCACTGCTCTGACATCATGCTGCTTCCTGGTTTCCCACTTGACATCACTGAAATGCATCTCAATTAGTCTCGAGAGAAATGTATGGACTAGCCTTCGACTTATGATTTGAGTTGGACTAAGCTGGATACTTCCATGATACATAATTACTTCTTGCTATCAATCTCTTTCTTGTACATTGATGAGTGTCACTGGATCTGTTTATCTAGATAACCCAGCCTAACACATAGGGTATTATGCAGCCACTATGCCACCAAGCTCATCCTGGATTTGCTAAACAAGAAGCCTAAGCATCAAGGCCAAATGATCCTTAGTGAAGCTTGAGTAATTGGTTGTGCGTTTAGGAAAATGTCATATTCCTTTCCGCTTAGAGGCATCAGTAATTCATGACAACATCTACCCAAACCCAATGCTGACTCATCATACATTGTTCATATGCCCTATGTAGGTTTCCTGAGAGTGTAAATATTTATGGCAGCTGACAGCCTCATTTTTCTCTCACTATGGGGCTGGTGGTTTTGAACAAGTACTTTGCGGTTAACAACCTAACACCTAAAATACAGTGCCACCAGAGCTGCTTGTGATATAGATTTTGATAGTTATACATACCATTGTAAACAGCATTTTTTCTCTTATGTCAGATTTTTCACAGTTGAAAGTGCTATTTTAAAAAGGTTAGGAGATTATTTTCTGAATGTAATGATAATAACAGCTTATCATCTCACCAGAGGGCAGGATAAATGAGGAGGGGTTAGGAGTGTTCCAGGATCCAGTTGTCTTCAAGTAAACTCTGATTTACTTGAAGGGGTGTGTTCAGGATGGAATTGTGCTCCATCAGGTTTTTAATGACTGAGAGTTTGGAACAAGGTATTTCTTTTAAGACACTTCTGAGTGGACCCCAACCACTAAGTTTTCAGTTTGGTGCATAAAGCATTGACTGTTTGCACAGCCCAGGTACTCTTACTGGCAGGAATAAACGTGATATTTGACTAAAGTAGACTTTTCCAAGAGAAGGACTAGTAGCTGCTTTGAAGATAAAAGTTTATGATACTTCCACTAAATAAATACAAAAAGATGCAAACTATTATGAGCCTCAAGTGAATACAAAAAAAAATGGATAAACTGAAGTAAAGATGTGTTGAAGTGATCTTCAAAAACAACAGCAGTAAAACAACAGGTGCTCGCTAGCTCATATTGCTTTATAGAAAGTCCCTGAGTGTCAGAGTAGAATTGTGCTTCATAGTGTCTCAATCAGTGGTTGTGACCTTTGGGATATAGTTCACCAGGTCTTTCCTTCATAATAAGATCGAGTTTGCCCCAAACATGATAAGGTTTCAAAATTTTTGTCAATCCCATAAATTTTTGAATTTGATCATTGTTTCTGAATGCCTTCATGTCTGTCCACTGTTGTCTGCACCTTTAAAATCTTTCTCATGTTAATTAGGTGAGCTACCTCTAAAAATACTTGTAACTTTAAGAAAAGGAATGTTTTGTGCGTTGGTGGTGTTGTAATTAGGTGCCATGAGCGAGTTCCAACCCACTGTGAATTTTTGTACAACAGAAAGAAATACTGTTTGGTCCTGTGCCATCCTCCTGATTCTTCCTCTGCTTGAGTCCTTTACTGTAGCCATATGTCAGTCTGTCTCGTGGCAGCGTTTCCTCTTTTCCACTGCCATTCCACTTGACCAAATAGGATGTCTTTCTTCGGAGTCTGGTGTCTCCTGACAACATGTCCAAAATAGGGGAGAGAAATCTTATTATTTTTGACCCTAAGGAATATTCTTGTTGTACCTAGGCCAAGACAGATTTATTTATTCCTTTAGCATTCCACAGTATTTTCAAAACTCTTCACCAGAACAATTCAAATGCGTTGATTTTTCTTTGGTCTTTCTTACTGGGTATTCAACTTTCACATGCATATGAAGTGATTGAAAATACTATGGCTTAAGGTAGGTGTATTTTAGTCCACAAAGTAACATTATCTTTTACAACACGCTAATGAAGTCTTGTGCAGCAGATTTACCCAATGCAATGTGCCATCTAGTATTTTGATTGCTGCTTCCATGACCATTGATTGCAAATCTAAGTTAGAGAAGATCCTTTATAGCTCCGATCTTTTTGCCATTTATCATAATGTTACTGACCAGTTCAGTTGTGGAGATATTTGTATTCTTTTCATTCAATTGCAATCCACACTGAAGGCTAAAATTCTTGACCTTTATCAGGAAGCTCTTCAAGTCCCCCTCATTTTTATTAAGCAAGGTTCTGTTCATCCAAACATTGAAGATTGGTAAGAAGTCTTCTGCCAATCCTCATACTGTGTTCTTCTTTGTATAACCCAGCTTCTCTGATTGGCTGCTCAGCATACAGAATGAATAAACATTATGAGCCAACACAACCCTGATGCACACCTCTCCTGATTTTAAACTATGCAGTATAACCTCGTTCTGTTTGCTTCTGGATCAATGTACAAGTTCACAGGAACACACTCAACTGTTCTGGAATTCCCATTTTCCTTAAGGTTATCCATAGTTTGTTGTGATCCATGCAGTCAAATAAAAGGCGAATAAACCTCTTTCTAATGTTACCTGCTTTCAATCAAGATCCATCTGACTTGGACATTGGGCCTCTCCTAAAGCACTCCCTCAATGCAAGAGCACTTTGCTCTAATAGCCTGACATTCCATGATGCTCACCTTCCCAACAAAATCACTGAAGACAAAGTGGGTATATAAGCAAATGTGGTGAAGAAAGCTGATAGGGCCCAGCTATCAAAAGATATAATATCTGGGGTGTAAAAGACTTGAAAATAAATAAGTGGCCATCTAACTGGGAAGCAACAAAATATACATGAAAAAGCACACCAGGCCTACGTCATCATGAGGAGTTGATAGGATCAGGTATCAGGTATCAAGAACCCAGAGAAAAACAATCATCATTATGAATGAGGGGGAGTGCTCAGTGGAGACCTAAAGCCTATCTGTAGGCAATTGGACATCCCCGTACAGAAGGGTCATGGGGAGAAGACGAGCCAGTCAGGGTGCAGTGCTGCACTGTTGAAACATACAACTTTCCTCTAGTTCTTTAATGCTTCCTCTCCCCTCCAACCCCTCTGACTACCTTGACTTATCCAGTGCCTATTTATAAGGAGATGAGACTGATAAGAGTCAGCTTAACTCAGACCCTCACCATCGCCCTTTGAACCATTGCAAACACATCCTAGTGCCTTCCTCTTTTGCCTCACTTTGTTATATTCAGTCTGTTGCCTACGCCACAGAAAGAGATCTCCTTCCAAAAGAACTTTTACAGCATTACATGCAAATATTATTGAATCACATCCTTGCATATAAACCTTTCACTTTGATCAGCAGCTGTCTAAAAACACCTAAGCTTCTTAGCATAGATTACAAAAATTCTATGACTTAAACCTAGTTTCATTCTTGATTCTCTCTCAGCACTGTCAGCTTCTCTTAATAGTATATTTTTCTGATTTTTGACATTTTTACCTAAATCTTAAGGCCTTATCACCCCAACATCTTTCCAAATACTTTTCCTACATTGCAAACATTGTTCGTCTCCCTTCATTTGCCTAGTTTACTTCTGTCCACCCTTCGCCTTCTTCCTGCTGACAGGATCTGATTCCTCCCTAAGTATTTTGCAATCTCCCGTGCTTACCATCCTCAAAGTGCTCATCACGTTCTATCACAATTGTGAATCTAGCTTCCTCTCTTCCAAAACAATGTAATTTCCTCAAAAGCAGAGATGACATTTGTTTCTCTTTGCAACTTTAACTCACTTGACATTGTTGGAAGTGGTATTGATGGGTGGCTAGATATGCTCACCATGTACCAGAGTATATGGATTCAAATCCCAGCGCTGCACCCATGGCTGTGCTGTTTGGCTTAGGCCAAATTACCTCACCTCTCTGTGCTTCAGTGTTCTTCTCTAGAAAATGAATTGAATACTTTCCTCACAAAATACTGAGGAAATGTTTTAATTGCTTATAATATGTGTGGGCCTTACATAAGTGAGTTATTGTCCCTAGCCTCAGTACTGCCCATGTCTGTCAAAGAGTAGATGATTCACCTACTTTGTTACATAAGTTAATGGATGGACTATGATATAAAAAGATTTTTAATTATCTTCCCTTCTACCCCTTATTATTAATAATTGGTTCATTCATTCAACAAGTATTTACTATCTTTTCTGATAGAATTGAGCATTGTGTTGAAAATACCTTCTTTGTTTTGTAGGGGTCTTGGAAAAAAAACTATTAGAAAAATGATAGAATTGGATAAAAACTCATTCTTCTTCTAGAGTGCTCATAATAATAACCTCCAGTTAAATTTAAACAGGGAGCTCTCAAGGGCCTTTCCAAAGATGAAGAAAATCTTTACAACATCTGATGCCCCTACTCATTTTTTCAAGTCCAATTGGTGTGAGGTTTTAACTTTTCTCAGGACCTTGCTTATTATGCAATCAAGATCAAAGGCCATTTCTTAAAGAAAAAAGAAAGAATGAAAGAAAGAAATCTACCATGAAACTCATTATTTCACAAAGCTTCAACTTCTGTAAGGCAAACCATGGAATAAATGATAGAGAGAAAGATTTAAGCCACAAGAACAGAGAGAAACTTCTATGAAATTAAACTTGTACTTAAAAAAATCCAATTAAATACAGCAGACATTATCAAATGCTCATGGTGAACTTTGTAACTTTCTTCCAAAGGAATGTTCCAAGCTAGTTTTTTCCCCCTCACTCTATTACCCAATGATATCTTTACCTTCTCTATTCTATTTATATTCTTTTCAATCTTGATCTTCATTTTGGGAAAGTAAGGACCTGGTGACAGCTGGGAAGAATTGCATGTAGTGTTCTAATGTCGTGAGGGTGGGGAGAACTGAAGAACAAATGGACATTTCCATTTCCAATAACTGATTGATCGATTTGTTCTCTGTCTCTCTCTCTTCCTCCCTCCTTCCTGCTTTTCCTTTCAACCCTTTTTTTGTTCTGGGATTTCAACTTTATTTGTGTTTTGCACCAAACTCTTTGTTCAAAGGCAGCGTCCAGGAACAGTTTCAATTCACTGTTTGGGAAAGAAATCAGAGCCATCTTCTCAGGCCCAACCTCAAGAGGTCAGTAACCTCCAATGATTTCTTTCTGCCCCTTTTTCTTCTTTCTACACTTCCTGGGTTCCCTTTTATTCTCCCAATGCCATAAGTCTAGGATGATGGCAAGTTAGATCCAGAGTTCAGTTTCTATCTGGTTCACAAGGCTAGCTTGTTGCTTTTGATAACTGCTGTTGAGTTAACTCTGACTCATAGCAAACCTGTGTACAACAGAACACATTTCTTGTCATCCACTGTTGGCTCTACTGTGTCAATTACCATCTCCTTGACAACTGGTCTCCCCTTCTAATTTGCCAAGTCTGATATCTGTGTTAGGTAGATTTGATGTCAGCTTGAAATCATATGACAAGTTAGAGGTGGAGACCAACATGAAATAAGATTGCAGCATGGTGAAGACTCCTTTTTATGAGAGACCCTAGGAACTTCTCTCTCTCTCTCTCTCTCTCTCTCTCTCTGCTCCTTCCCCTTCTTTCTTGTTGGGACTATGTGCCTGCCTCAAAGATACATCCACAGGGGCCAGTGGATGCTGAGAGCTGTCTGTGCCCTGTCATATTTCCTCTGAACTTAGATCCATGTGACTCTGCACCCACCAGCTGGTGTTCTTCCTGCATATGCTCTACCTGTATAAGTCATTGGCTACTTGAGTCTGAAGAGGGCTCCAGATAACATTGGACCCTTGGACCTCAATTGGTCTGCTTGAGATGTCATTTTGATAGACATATATGAGTATTGCTAGTTTTGGCTCTCTGGAAAACCTAGTCTAACACAATGTCCTTTTCCAGGGCCTGGTGGCTGCTAATAATACATTCAAAATACAAGAGACACATTCTTTCTAACATTGCTTCTAAGGAACACTCTGGCTGCATTTCTTCCATGATAGATTCCTTCTGTTCTTCTGGCAGACAGCAGTACTTTCATTTTTCTTCACTAACAATATAATTCAAAGACACTCTTTGAATTATATAGTTCATTTATATGAATTATATAAAGTTCTTCTCTGGTTTTTTTCCTCATTGTTCAGTTCTCACATATCATTATTTGTGCAAAGGTAAAGAAACTGATTACAGATAGACACTGGGAACCAAGTACTTTGTTCTGGGTACCACTATATATCCAGCTCATCAAGAAATTGTGCCACTCTGTTTTACTTGAATAAATACCCGCGATGTCCCTCATACCTTGCAAGCCATGGGAGAATTCAAGTATCATAACTTGTGAGGTCCTAATCTTTTCATACAGTAGTTTAGTAACCTCAACTAGTTACTATCATTTCTGAGCCAGAATCTTCTCATTAAAGCAAAGAGATTTGTTCATTTGTTTTTGTTTTTTGGGCATCACTGCCCTCTGGTGCTGGGAGTAGGAGGCCCAGCCTTTGCTCCTGTGGAGTTGCTGTTGGAATTGAACCTCCATCTCAGTGGGCCACAGTCCTGCACATAACCACTACGCCACCGGGGTTCAGGCCATGATATGTTCATTTTAAAGAGCTGTTGGAAGAGTGAAACAAATTAAGTTCCAGTCCAGTGTCATGTACATCGAAAATGCTCAAAAATGGCCATGGCTGTTTTATGTAGAAATGGTGATGGTGAAGCGGAGGAAGAGGAACAGGGTGGCAAGTCATCCTAAGGTCTTGAGAGTCTGAGGTCTAGGGAAATTTGGTAACCACAGTCAGAAATTTACAGGTAGTGTGCACTAAGATTATGTCTCAAGTCTCATCTTCCTTCTTCATCTTGTACTGAGGGTTGGTCCAAGAGTAAACTATGGGAGGATAAGCAACGCCACTTTTAGAGAGATGATGCTGATTTCTGCAGAAGCGATTCCTGACAACTGGTGAGTGACTGGTCCTCTCCGGGGGGAAGGTGTCCCTGTCAGAGTAGACGGATGCTCTTGCCCATTGATTACGTGGCATATTCGGAGAAAATTGGGGCCCTGAAAGCAGAAGGCTGTTCTCAGCAAGAAGAGAAACTAGCTTTTGGAAGAGAAGAAAGGCCCTAAGAGTGCACTCAGTCTTCTCCATCTCAGAAAGCATGTGAGTGGAGGGGTTGGCAGAGTTGTCGAAATCAATTACATTTTGTCTTCATCAATCTTCATTATGCGTGATTCTACATGAGAAACAGTGCTACGTATCTTCTCATAAGGACACAGGTGAGGAACAGTCTAGCTTCTCACCCCTGAGGACCTCACAGGTTAATTAGGTGGCTGGCAATAAATGAATTCACAGAGAATGAATAATTACACTCTGACAAATGTCAAGGGGAGTTTAAGCAGTAGACATTCTTGGGTCCGCATGCCATTGATAACGTACAGCCCTCTGACTTGGCTGTGTTTGAGATGAGGAACCTCCATACATGCTGATAGCTTCCCATTTCTGCCCACCATGTCTTTTCCTGGTCATGGAAGCTAAGTCAGTCAGGAGACACATTTGATCCATAGGAATATCCCAGTAAAGGGTGACTTTCAGCTATAGAACTAGCGATCTCCATCACAGAATAGTCCAAAAAGAGTACAAAACAAACAGTTCCAAGACTCAGATTTAAAAACTGCACCTGTCAAGTTCAAGCAGAAAGAGCAAAAGATCCTTGCAGGATTTAGAATCTTGTATAGGTACAGACTAGGCTTTGGGGCCAACTAGGCACTCACACAATGAAACAGGTGGTGAATTTCATGTACAAGTAGGATTCGCTGCCTTTTTCAAAATCTGGTTTAAACATATAGCCTTGAGCATAATATCCTTGCTTTCTGACAGGTAACAAGGAGTGAATTTGAATTGCCCTCATTTGTTAAATAGTGTCTTTGTATAGACCTGGCCATCATAATATGCAATCACATACCCTGAGTGCCACAGCTTCCTAGTATTGGCTAGAAGGAGCCACTTTCTGGAGACCATCTAATCAGTCAGTGTGGCCCACTGCAAGATCTTTAGTAAGCACCTTGCACTCAGATTTTCCCAACTGTTAAAAGTACTCTCCAGATGAAGTAGTTATATTCTGAATTGCATTTGAGCTACTGATCTTAATCGTCTGATTTTTAAAAAACCATTATAATGTGTTCAATAGCGTTAAGATACCTTCTTGAAAAAGAAATTATCCAAATGGGAAAGCTTAGGTGAAACATTATGAGGAAGTAATTCAGCCCTCCTATGACTTCACTTATCTTAAAAAAACGATCATTTCTTTGAATGTTGAATGTTAAGAGAAGCTGTAAGCAACTACACTGATTTTTCAGGAAACTACTCTTGGAAATGATTGACTTACAGATTCATTTATGGCACACATGGTTAAGTATTTGACTACTAGTCTTAATGTTGACAATTTAAAAACTCCAAGAGAACACCAATGCAACAATCTACAAACCCTATGAAACCTATTATGTACACATGAATTGGAATTAATTCTATGGAAATTAAGGACAATAGCAATATATAAAGAAATTCTGCAATATTGTCAGATAATATCTGCCAACCACTGCTCCTTCAAAAAAAGAAGTATTTACAGTCAACTGTATGATTTGTAAATTTAATAAAACACTAAAATTAGTATGTGGAACACTACCATATTAATCGTAGTCTTCTAGATGACCCTTAGTTTCTTCCTATTGTGTACTTTCAAAATCATTTGATTTTTACATTTATACAAGGATTTTAGAAATGCTCAGTAAACTTTAGTTGCCCTATCAATATTTAACTATTCTGGCCTAATGCTAGAATATATGCGGCAAGCTATGACCCTTGTTTGTCATAGCTATTATTTAGTTCAGATATAAATTTTAGTTCATGTGGTCATTTAATAGGTAGTGCATGCTTTTCCAAATTGTCTGGTAATTGCAATTAAAGTTAACATGAAAGAATCATGGTCAAAAGAATAAAAAATATACCCTACAGGAAATACAGCCAGAATGCTCATTTGGGATAAGAATGTATGACTTTGTCTCATACAAAATGAGCATGTTTCAAGAGGGGAATGTCCCTGGAAAAAGACATCATATTGGGTAAGTAGAGGGGCAGGGGGAGCAAAAAAAGAGGAAGACCCTCGGGCTGAGCCCCGGTGGCATAGTGGTTGTGTGCGGTACTGCGGCCCACTGGGTTGGTGGTTCAAATCCAGCAGCAGCTCTCCAGGAGCTAGGTTGGGCCTCCTACTCCCACCAGAGGGCAATGATGCCCCCCAAAACAAACAAACAAACAAACAAACAAAACCCACCAAAATCCAAAACAAAAAAGAGGAAGACCCTCAACCAGGGTAAGAAACCAGATGGACAGATGCAGCGGCTACACCAATGGGCTCAAACAAGAAGACTTGCACAGATGGCTTTCTGTTGATCATGGGGTCATCATGGTCTGGAGCCAAGTCAAATCAGTAGTACCCAACAATAACCACACCCTGACATGGATTTTATTTTACTTTTTCATTCTTACTGCCAGATCTAATTATCAACTAGGTGTGAAGTACACGGCACCACTTTTGATCTTCATTTCCTAAATATGGCTTCTACACATAGTCACTAGGGGAAAAAAGAACCTCTAGTTATGGAAATATTACTTTGAGTCAGATATTATATTAAACTCCAAAAGAGGAGTTCTTATTTAATCCTTCTCTGGCATATGCTATCCTTATGACCTCCACTTTAAAAAGAATAGCATCATGTACAGGGAGGCTAAGGAGTATTCACAAATGAAACACTGGTGTGTGATAGGAGAGAAGCATGGAGTCCAGTGGGTCTGCCTCTGAAGAAATGCCACGTGAACCACCAATCTCAGCCCCATATGGCTACACGGGGGGTGGGAGGGGGGAAGGGGAACTCAGTTTCACACCAGTCTAGGGTTGTTTGCCACAAGACAGAGGTCAGGCAGGTTCTCCTGCTTCCACCTTTTTTTATCCTACTCTGACTCCAACCTTCCCTGCTATGAAATACTATTTCTCTGCACATTTTGATAATCCATTGTAATGGCCACACAATTCTCAGACAATCTTCATGAGCATGGATTAGATTAGGGAACAGGCTATGTAGCATAAAGAGGAAGACCCTTCACAAGATAGAATGATGCAATGGTGGCAGTAATGGGCTCAAACAAGACAATATGAAGACAGTGCAAGATAGGGCAGTGTTCTGGTCTATTTAGGGTCTCTATGCACTGATTTAATGACACCTAACAACAACATATTACAAAACATTAAGAATAACTTCAGTGCCTTTTCTAAGCCAGGTTCATGGGTCTCTCTCTCTCTCTCTCTCTCCCTCCCTCCCTCCCTCCCTGTCTTGTCTTTTGTCTCTTACTCATGTCACTCCTTGGCTTCTGCCTCATTCCATGGATCAGGGTTCCACCTGCCATGGTTAGGTCAGATTGACTAGAGAAACACATTCATTGACCCTCATCTATGTGTAAGAAAGAACTTTATATCAAGGAGTGCTTGTATATTAAAAAAAATATACCAGCACAGTCAAAATCAAGTCCCTAAGTCTGGTACTATTCCATAAGTCTGATCCTAGTCCATAAATCCCTCTTTAGATGCATGCAGACATAGGAACTGATGCAAAATGCAGGACGATCACAGGCCAGTGGGTATCACATCTTGTGGTTCTGATGGCAGTAGATGCATCTCCAGACTCCTGCAGGTAGGTCTCAATATGATTTGTCAATAGGAAGGTGAAGGCAGAGAAAGAAGGAATTCTCAGGACCGTCCTTAGAAAGTTAGGCACACAAAGGGGCACCATTATTTAGGCTGTGACTCCAGGATAGATGCCACCCTTCCGCTTTTATATCTTTAAGTTTCCAAGAAATTATGTAACTACCACCCTAAGCAAATCTTTAGCGACCTGCTTGCATGCCTTCCTTGTGTTGGCATGGATGAAAGAGCCATATGAAGCAGTTTCACTTCACCAAAATCTCTGCAACTCTTAACCATTGTGTATCCTATACTAATTTACATCATTTTTTCCTGACCTCTTTCCCTGTCCATGGAGTCAGGCCAGGAAAAAGCTAGGGGGAATGTAATGGTCTTTAGAGTTCTCACATTACTGCTTGTTACTTGCCTGGTTATAATCAAATTACTATAAATTTATGCAAAGTGCACAGAGGTGGCAGTATTTGACCTCGGTATGCTTTCCTCTTGCTACTGAGGGGATGGAGGAGGTCAGATTCCCTTCCATCCTTCATTTTTCTTCACTTATTCTGATACCACCCATTCCTCTCACACCACTCAAAATGTAAGCTGGCCTCAATGATTCACTGCAATGACTGCACAGAACTCACAGACAAAACTCACATTTATGGGGGTTTATTAGGGAAGTTAATAGATTTCCACAAGTCAGGATCTGTAACTATAAAGATACAGTCATTGGTTCACAGAAACACCTCTCCTGAGCCAACCACACACATCTCCAGTTTTCTGTCTCTGAAGGATTTGGTCCCTCAATCTCTACGTATGTGGACCAGGAAGCCCAAAAGTTCCAGTCTCAGTGATGCTCCTCTGTTCTGTCTCATGGCTTCCTTACCTTGGTTTCTGGTTTTAGCTTTGCTCCTTTGTACTATCCCAAATTGCCCATATTGCAGTCTCAGCTGTTTCTTGCCTCAGCCACCACCACTTCAGAGAGAGATCTGAAATGTGATCTTATTCTAATGGGATTACTTTCTGTGCTCAAGATAGCTCTCAGACCCAGAGGAAGGGCTTTGATGGAGGTGTGACTTTTTGCAGACCATATGCTCCCAAGGAAAACAAATAACAGTGACTTAAGCATACCCTCTATGAAGGTTATATGTACTAAGGATTATATCCATCTTAATCACACAGTAGAATGTTTCCCAGATGGAATTATAATGACAGGAAGAGGCTAGAAGAGATCTTGGCTATAAGGGTCATACTAATAGACTATACCTGAAATTCAATGCTTTATTTTCTTCTGATCTTACAAAAATGTTTATTTACCCAACTCTATATGTCCACTCCCTAACTGAGGATGACTTCAAGATATCATTGATTGAAAGATAGATCCTGAATTCATGGTGCTAAATTTTTGGAATGCATTTAAAAGCAGTGAAGTAGTAGTAATACATATTGATTGACAAAAGTCCTTTGAAAATAGGATTTTTTATTTACCTGCCAATAATGTATTGTCCAAGAGGAAAATAGCCTAATTAAAACTCATTAGAATTGAGCATTTCAAACCATACATCATGTTCATTGATTTGGGTTTGATATCCATTCAAGTAGCCAGTGTAGTTCAGCCACAACTTTCTAGCATTAAGTAATATGAACAGCAACAGAAAAAGTCATTGTCATTGATTGTTCTATGCCGTTTTACTTGGAAACATTGGAGATTTTATAGTTCCTGAAGAATCACAGAACCATGTCAGGAAAAATAAAACACCTTTTCACAGCATGTGGCCAAGTTCTCACCCACGATAGACATTCCTAGAGCTAAATAGATGATAACCCATTTTAGGTATTATGACATAGGGGAGAGAACAGTTTTAAGCATGTAAGACGTAATGTGTTTTTATCTAATACAAAAAAAGGACTCAAAGTATTGAGTCCAATGAAATGTTGCAAAATCTCCACCCTGTGTCTTTATAAGCTGCTACGTTCAACAGCATATGAGGATCTCAGGCTCTTGATTCTTTGTGTATGGATAGCCAAGGGCAACTGATTATAGCAAATCGATTGGTTAGTAATAACATCTGCATTTACTTTTTGTCCATGAAACAATTAATCTTGCTTTGCCCCATCCTGAACAGCAGCCTTGGTAGTATGGACCTGGATACTTCTCTTGAGATGTTTCTAGTAGTGCTTTTTGTTTTTTAAGTTCACATATTTCTTCATCCTGTGAGCTTAATTAACTCAGATAAAAATAACAGAACATGCCAATTAAATAATTATATAACATGATTGATGTAAATAATAATTTAATGCCTATAAAGAGCAATGATACCAAAAAAATCAACCAAATCGACTGCTCTTGAGTCAATTCTGACTTATAATGATCTTATAGGACTGAGAAAAACTACTCCTTATGGTTTCTGATTCTGTAAATTTATACAAGAGCAAACCGTCTCATTTCTCTCCACTAGAGCAGCTGCTAGTTTGAAGTGCTACCACTGATTTAACAAGATGTTAGGTGCTTTGCAATGCATTTATTACTATTGCTCAATAGATGTACAATAATATACCCTTGGTCAAACTATTCAACTATAGATTTAACCACAACCCATCCTCCTTAAATCACCACAGCAATTTTGTAAGGCCAGTATTATTATTACTATTAATATTATTATTATTATTTAATTAGGAAACTTGACTGAGAAAATGAATGTATAACATATATCTAAGCTTATACAGCCAGCACACGATAAAATTTACAATTAGCCTTTTCATTCTATATCCATCACTTTTTCTAAAATATAAAGTTTTGAGGGGTATATACAATTGGGAAACCTGCCTAACTTCACAAGTCATTCGTATTTAAACTTTGATGTTGGATTTATTTTAGTATGCCATAAACTACTCCTTGATGTCTGAAACAGAGATCAACATTAAAAAAATCAACAATGAAAAGATTGGTCTGGAAATCTCAGATCCATTTCCTATAGGTATTTCCAAAGGAGAGAAGGTTGTGTCAGAGCAGGTGGGTCACAGACCATATGACGCCTATAGAACTTCTCCAAACTACAGACTTAGGCTGACAAGAGAGAATCCACCCTGAAAGAATAAACTTCACTTCCAAAGCACACCTATGCATTTCATGAGTGAGGAAATAACAATCCCTCAAGCTGTTTTATTAACATTTCTGGAGAAGAGATTGTATTCATATTTCAAATTGAGATCTGGCCTTTTCATTTAAGATATAAGGAAAAGTTAGTTATGTACACACGTTTAAAATTACCATTGGCTTTTATTTCCTTTGATAAAACAAAGAAAAAGAAACATAATTTCAACAGAAATGCTTAGCAGCATAGAAGAACAACAAGAATTTCTCTTTCTTCTAATTGATGCTGGTTCCCAAAAAGCAACAGAGAACATAAAAAATAAATTGAAAATGTAGGTCAATGTTAGACAGCTCACAAGTGGATTTTCACAATTTTATTGACATTTAGTTATATAAATGTTATGCATAGTGTTAGGTCTCTGATTCTCCAGATAACTGAATATTTATTTTCCATTAAATGTCCAGAAAGTTTTGGGCTTCAGAAGACCTTTTGTTTTGATTCTTAATAACATCAGTTCTTTCATCCATCATTAAGAGGAAGAAAAATGTTTCTCCTATAAGGACACTGATATTTTGTGGTGTTACTATGTGGGATTTGAACATGTGTTTTCTCCTTTTATAAAATATGCACATACCATAAAACATTTGGTCTTTAGAGTGCAGTTTGTGGAACGTTTCCTATTACAAGCCCTAATGCAACTATTACCAAAAGAAGATAGAAAATTTCCAAGACTCCCAAAGCTCCTCATGGACATTTCAAATCAACGCTCCACACACTTGTCAGAGGGAGTCAATTTCTGACTTTTACCACTAAAGATTAGCTTTGTCCATTCTACAACATCATATTATCAGAAGGATGGATTATGCATTGTCCTATCTTCCTGGTGCTGTTTGTTTTTACTAAATATAAATATTTTGAGCTTTACCTTAATTTTTTGGTACCTGCATATTATTGTTCTATATTGCTGAATAAGTATTTCATTTACTTTGGACATGTTGTCAGAAGAGACCAGGACCTGGAGAAGGACTCGTGGTTGGTCCTGCAGAGGCGCAGGAAAAAGAGAAAGTCCTTCCACAAGATGAATTGACACAGTGGCTGGCTTCCTAATGGACTTCCACTTAACAATGATCACAAGAAGGACACAGAAGTGAGCAGTGCTTCATTCTGCTATACATAAGGTCCCGATGAATCACAGCCAATTGACTACACTTGCAATGACATTTCATTGTATGAACATGCCACAATACACACAAGAAATCTCCTGTTGATGATTATTTTGATTATTTCCTAGTTTGGTGTCATTAAGAATGAAGTTGTTGGGATCATGATTGTGGGTGGAAGAAAGCATTTAAGAACTAGAGGAAAGTTGTATATCTCATTGTTGCTACACTGTACTTCAACTGACTCATCTCCTCTCTGCGATCCCTCGGTAAGGGGATGTTGCTTCACCTATTCATGGATTTGGGTCCCCAATCTCTACTCCCCCTCATTTATAAAGATATAATTTTTAGTTCTTTGATGTCAGATACATTATCCCTTTGAAACCTCATCCTCACACAGGCTGGTGTGCTTCTTCCATGTGAGCTTTGTTGCTTCTGAGCTAGATGGCTGCTTGTTTACTTTAAAATATTTAAGACCCCAGATGTTATATCTTTTGAGAGTTGGGCACCATCAACTTTTCTTCACTATATTTGCTTATGCACACCTTTGTCATCAGTGATCATATCAGGAAGGTGGGCATACAATGTTATGATTTTTATCATAAGTTTATCATTTTTAAGTTCTTTGATGCTTGACAACTGATCCCTTTGACACTTCATGGTCATACATGCTGGTATGCTTCTAAATGCTTCCTCCCACCCACTATCATGATCACAATTCTACATGGGGGATTCAGGACAGAAGATCCCTTCATGACCAGTTGTGAGAGTGGTGATACTAGGGGGTTGAAGGGAAGGTGGAGTAAAAAGGGGAACCAATTGCAGGGATTTACATATGACCTCCTCCTTTGGGTACAGACAACAGGGAAGTGGATGAAGGGACACTTCAGACATAATAATAACAAAATAATATAATAATAACAAAATAATAACATAATAACATAATAATATGTTACTATGATAATTATAATATAAATATATATTATATTATTCTATATAAATAATAAATATAATTATAATAAATTATAATAATATGTTATTATAAAAATAACATAATAATAACGAAATAATAACAATTTGTAAATTATTTGGGGCTTATGGGGAAGGGGAAGTAGGGAGGGAGGATAAGTATGGGTAACTGATACCAGGGGCCTATGTAGAAGGAGGACATTTCAAGAATGGCACCAAATGTGCAAATGTGGTCTGCATACAATTGATGTATGTATTGATTGTGATATGAGTTGTATGATCCCCCAATAAAATGATTTATTAAAAAAGAATGACGTTGTTTTTGAAGATTTTTGCACAAGTTTTTCTGTGTATGAGTTTGCATATATTCTCATACCTTTAGAGGGAAATTCTAATAATACTTTTCCTTATAATTGATTAATTATACTCAAGGGAAGCCATTTTTTGTTTTTAAAAGCTTTAAATGCTTCTGTTAAAAATAGACTCTATTGTGCTCATTTCTGTAGCTATATACTAAAATTGGAATGAGACCAAGAAGATTAGCTTCACTTCTGTGCAAGGGTGACATACATGTAAGTTCCTGAAGCCTTCCATATTTTTCTCTGGCACCTAGCTGATTCTCTTTTAACCTATAGAACAAGTCCCCTTTCCTAAAAATCACAGAAACTTGCACAGAACCTTAGTTTATCCATAATGTGATACAGACAACAGTCAGCACCATTATCTACTACAAAAATCTAGAGAAAAAAATAAATAAATTACTAAAACTGACCCAAACCCAATCATTTATACAGAAGAAGCAGTCCTTTAATTGTCAGATAGAGAACTCAACAGAATTTTATTTAGAGTCATACTAGAAATTAGGGGATGAATCCTGAAAACAGATAAGAAAAGGGAAATATAAGAATCCTTGCACAAAAGAGAAAGTTAAGAGTTAAGGGATGAGATAACAGAATTAAGGAGTACAGTAAGAGACCTCAACAATAGAATAGAAGAAAGAGAAAATTGAACCAACCAACTCAAAGAGAACCTAGCAGAAAAGAATCAGAAGAAAGTCAAAGACAATGTGGGATTCCTTGAAATGTAACACTATTCAGATTACTGGGGTTCTGAGCAGAAAGAAACAAATAAACCTACAGTTAAAATAATAAGGGGATTCTTGAAAGAAAATGTCCCCAATATCACAAAGGAGGAGAAATAACCAGCCAAGAAGCAGAGAGAAAAACCCTTAGTTTAAATCACCACCACCACCATCCCCCCCAAAATCAACCCCACTCTCAAAAAAAATAGCTAGATCCACAGGTAATCCCGACAACAAAGGAGAAGAGCTGAGCAAGATGATCTGTCAAATTAACCCCACAGATATTTATAGAATTCTCCATCCATCAGTAAAACAAACAAACAAAAAACACTCTTCTCCAATTCAATGCTCATATTTTAGAATGACCACACACTGGGACATAAAACAAACTTGAAAACTCAAATACACAGAGATTATCCCATTCATCATCTCTGGCCACAGCACCATTAAGAAGGAAAGTAATAACAGAAGGAATAGGTAAAGGCATTAACTTGGAGATTCAATATTCATTTCTCAAAAAGAATGGAATAATAAGAGGAAATTAATAATCTTCTAGAAACTAATGAGAATAACAAAACATACCCAAACCTATGTGACACAGCCAGAGTGATTGCCAGAGGTTATTTTATTGCAATAAATACACACATGGAAGATGAGAAGAGAATCATGATCAGCTCCTTAACACAGCACCTCCACCAATTAGAACAGAAGCAATAGCATCATCCCTCCAACAGCAAAAGAAAAAAAAAATCATACAGATCAGAGAAGAAATAAAGCAACGAGAAAACACAAGAACAACGGAAAAAATTAACAAAACCAAAAGCTGGTCTTGGAAGGGACTAAGAAAGCCAACATACTGCTAGCAAACTTTACAGAGGAAAAGGAAGAGCAGATGTCAATATCAAGAATTAGGGATAAAACAGAATAAGTCACAACAAACCCAAACGAAATAAAGATTAATAACACACTTCTGCAAAAAACTCTATCCCAACTAATTTAATAACTTGGAGGACATGTAAAAATACCTAGAAAATCACTGTTCCTAAATTAACGCATATGGACATCAAGAACAGAATGTTCTTAAACAGAACTATCACTTACTAAGAAGTAGAAAATGTCACCAAGAAACTCCTGACTAACTTGAGCAACACAGGGAATTCAGAACAGATAAACCTCTCAGCACCGTGAATGAGAGTAGGGATACTAAGAGGGGAAGGTAAAGGTGGGGGGAGAAAGGGAGAACCTATGACAATTATCTACACCCTCCAAGGGGGTGTGGACTGTGGGAACAGGTTCAGCACACAGGAAGGTGAGGTACATGTATACATCAAAAGACTTCTTTGAAAGAGTAGGAAGAGAGTCACAGAGTGGGAAAAGATATCTAGTCACAACATAGCAAACAAAGGGCTAATTTATCGAATTTTTAAGTTTTTAAAAAATTTTTAAAATCTGCCGAATTTTAAAAGCTTACAACAAGAAAAATAACTATTAACCCTCTGAGAAGCTGGACAAAATACCTGAACAGATGATTCACAAAGGATGACACTTGACTGGCTAGTAAATACACGAGGAAATGCCCCCAGTCACAGTAATACAAGAAACCAGAAGGAATCTACACAAATGAAGGAACATTGAGTGCAAAGGAACAGTAAGTACAAATAAAAGAACCATGAGATACCACCTAACACTCACTACTGTAGCCCAGTTTTTAAAAAACCAAGAACAACAAATGTTGGAATGGGTATGGTAAGATAGGAACTCTTACCCACTGCTGGTTGACTTGTCACTGTACAGCCATTGTGGAAGACAATATAATGACATCTAAAACAGATGGAAATTGAACTAGCGTATGACTCAGCAATACAATTACTGAGAATATGCCCCAAAGAAATAATAAACAGATCACGAAGAGATGATTGCTCCCCTATGTTCATCACGGCACAGTTCATAATAACAAGAAGTTGGAAACAATCTAAATTCTCATCAATAGAAGAGTGGTAAAACAAAACTAAAACAACCTCAGGTACAAACACACAATGGGATACTACACATCCCTAAAAAGAGTGATAAAGCCGTGAAGCATCTCAACTAGTGGAGGAATCTGGGAAACATGCTGAGTGAAATTAGGTCAGCACAAAAGGACAGATACCATATGAGTCAACTGTGGAACAAGAAACAGGATGGACACAAGCACAAACATGCAGGCCTTCCATGAGGGACCTTCTGATGAGGGACCAGACAGCCTGGTAGACTTGGACTAGTGCAAATGAACACATGCCACCTGCTTCAGGAAAAAATAATATAGGCCACTTGGCTGGAAGGTACATCAGACCTAAGGGAGGGGGGATAGGTGGGAGAAGGGCAGATCCTGTATGCCGAGGGGTGCCAAATGAATATGGGGTATGAGGTCCCTTAGAGAGGAAGGTCCCATCTGAAGGATAAGACTTCTTGCAGGGAGGCAGCACAAGACAAGAGTGGTAGAGGGAACAGTTAATGCGGGTGAGGGGTGCATGTCTGTTGAGGGGAGGGGAGGGAGGTCTGAACTCCAGGTGGAGAGAGGAGAGATGAAGGATACTCTTGGGAATATTAGGTGGAAATTGTCTTTGGAGGTGTGCAGTGGATAAGCAGAATTGACCTAGGGCATCTGACAATATCCCTGGATCCCAGGCAGCAGGCCATAGAATACTGGGGCACTGAATCCTGGATCTTCAGGGTGAATAGCATGCTCCAGAAGCAGCATTGGTGAGACTCCACAGGGAATGCCACTGGGAGGACAGCACTCTACCTCAGACACACTTGTAACCTGAGGACTAAAACTGGAAATCACATAGTATCTGAGGAAGCAGAATACAGGTATTCCAAGAGCAGTGAGTCAGTCCGGGTAGACTAGAGGAACAAATTTCAGAGACACGCATATAGGTATAAGGAAAGGGTTTATATACAAATGAAATGTGATACTAAGAAAGCATCCCAATCCAGTGCAAAGTCATAAGTCCGATATTAACCCATATGCCCGAAGTCAGTCTATAAAGTCTGCTTCCAACTCAGGAAGTCACAGGTCAGTAGGTGCAGAATTCTGGCGCTGGCAGGGGTCTCCCCATGGCTCCTCGTTTCCAGGGCTCAGGTCCATCAACAGCATGCCACTCCAGCTTCAGAGGTCTGTCTTCATCAGGGCAAAGCCGAGTGGTCTCTCCACTGGCTCCTTCAACTTCTCAGAGGCTGTATCTTGTGTTGCCTGTGGTTAATCATCTCTCTAACTAACTCCCAACAACTGGGGAAGATGGCTTCTCATCTTCATGGGGGAAATATCATGAGATTTCCCAGGAGTCTCAGGTGAAAGCCATGCCCACACAGAGACCTCATCAGCACTCAATGGCTTTCTCCTGATTAACAGGCCAGACTCCACCCCTACATTTCAATTATAAAATTAACATAAGCACATGACTGCCACAAGCGGTGTATTATTGGTTGTTGGACAAACAAGGTCTTTACATTCTGTTGCCATATTAAGATAGGTATTATTCCAACAATCCAGTGATGGTTAGCCTGTTATATTTTGCTTATGCTTGTGTATATTAGTGTGTATCTCAGAGGTACATCACCATTGCATTTCACCTTCCTGAAAATTTGTTATTTTTTCCTTTTTTTTATTAAATGAAACCCAGGAATTTGAGCCTATAGGGAAGATAATATAACATGGGTGTGGGGGGCAAGGTGATATTAAGGGGCGAAGGACATAAGATAATGATGCTATCAAGAGCCTAAGAAGGAAAAGTTTGCTTGGAAACTGATTGGGGAAGCAATTGTACAATTATATTTGACATGATTGAATGAAGCAATGATATGACATATGTATTAACTCCAAAGTCAAAGCAAATTAAAAAAAACAGGGATCTATGAATGATTTCTGGACTCACACTCACACTCAATCCTAGCTCCAACTTTAGAACAATTGGTTCTGACATTATGACTCTGCTCGAGACTCGCCCGCATGAAATGATGATTGAAGTTATGGGTCTAGAGCAAGTTATGGTAAGGAAAACAGATCGTTCCTGGCTATCAATTGGCATAATGTCTGGATCTTTAAGCAAGCAGACATTTAAGTGAGAGTCAGCTAAGTCAACACAGAAAAAAAGCACACCAACTTGTGTGTTTCAAAGATAATGATTACAAAATTTAAATATGGTAAAGAGAAAAGTAGCAAAACTAAAATTATGAATTCGATACTTGGTGGGTTGACCTCCCTATAAACATGACCTGAACTTAAAAAAATCATTTTGTTGGGGACTTATCAACTCTTATCACAACCCCTATATACATTCATTTTATGTCAAGCACACTTGTACATTTACTGCCCTCATCATTCTCAATATATGTGCTTTCTACTTAAGCCTCTGATATCAGATTCTCATTTTTCTCCTTCCCCTCCTTTTCCCCTCCCTCATGAACCCTTGATAAGTTATAAATTATTATTTTTTGCCATATCTTACAGGATCCTATGTCTCTCGTCACCCACTTTTCTGTTGTCTGTCCCCCATGGAGGAGGTTATATGTAGATCCTTATAATCAGCTCTCTCTACTCCACCTTCCTCTACCCTCTCCTATGGCTGCTCTCAGCACTGGTTCTGAAGGGATCATCCATTCTGGATTCCCTGTGTTTCCAGTTCCTATTTGTATCAGTGTACATCCTCTGGTCTAGCCAGATTTGTATGGTAGAATTGGGATCATGATAATGGGGGCATGGAGGAAGCATTGAAGAACTAGAGGGAAGTTGTATGTTTCATCATTGCCCACCTTCCTGATATGATGACTGAAGACAAATGTGTGCAAAGGAAAAAGTGGTGAAGAAAGTAGATGATGCCAGGCTGTCAAAAGATAAAACATCTGGGGTATTAAAGGCTTGCAGGTAAGCAAGTGGCCACCTTAGCGCAGAAGCAACAAAGCCCATGTAGAAGAAACACACCAGTCTGTGTGATGATGTGGTGTTGAAGGGATCAGGTATAAAACATCAAAAAACAAAAATCATATTACTTTAAATGAGGGGAAATGCAGATTGGGCATCTATTTGTAGGCAACTGGATATCCCTTTACAGAAGGGTCGCAGGGAGGAGACAAGTCAGTCAGGGTGCAGTGCAGCAAAAATGACCTGGATTTTCACAGGGTATACCTCTTAGTTGTTCCATGACAGAAATTGCTCCCCTAGCTTTTTGAATGCTGTTGGGGATTTACCACGTTAGTGTTTTCTGTTGAGAATCCCAGCTGTGAAGCACAAGAAGAGTGGATGCATAATGATAACCACTGATACAAGGGGTTATAAGGAATGCAGAAGTGGGAGGGAAAGGGGAATTTGGGAGTAAATAATGAAGGCAATCATGAGGAGCAGGCACTATAACTGATTGTGATTTCATCACTCACTTTAAGGCAATTTAACCATGAGGTAGGGGCTGTGCTCTAAGATTGACGTAACCATTTCCCTATGATTGAATGATTGAACTATTCAATGGTATGATATGTAAATTATGCACAATAAAACTGTTGGGTGGGAAAAAAGAAATCAGACAATGTTCACACTCTGAGCATTTAGGCAAATCTGCATAAGA